>JAWMAG010000037.1:14505000-14570000 GCA_037013455.1 Ceratitis rosa
CTTTCCAAGCCTGGCGCAAGTCTGTCTTCTTTTCTGGCCATACCACGTACGTTGATTTTAACCACAAGATTATCTGTGGCAATGTGTGATGGCCTGCTTATTATATAGTATTACTGCCTCTCTATATATGTATATTTATATGCTATATGTATGTATATATATTGATTCATGTACATGTGCGCTAGCATTGTTCATAAGTAATAAAATACACGCATATGTATGTGTATTGAAAAGATTTTTTATTTAGTCTTTTCCACTTACCTCGAACTAAAGTACTCCACATCTCATTTGCCAATCGCTCATACTTGCATTTAGGTATAATATTTACATTAGGGTTATTTCCACTTAGTTATGTAGTTAGTTAGTTTAACAGCTTACTTGGCCACGGAACCCTGATCAAGCGCACTTAGGCCTAGTGACCCGTTGTGATACCTATATTTGTTCTGCTAAGGAGATTCCTATCAACTTTTTAAATTCTCACACCACTTGGTTAATGGCACCTGCCGATGAAACTCTGCAGGGCTATCGAAGAAGAAATTTCCGAAATTTCCTTCTACCGTGGGTTCTCGTTAGTCAGCGTACGGTTATTATGCTTATGGAGGTCCTGTTAAGAAGGAGCAGAGACTTTGCTCTATTTATCTTATCTGTTCTCCCTCTGAACAGTCACCCATACTACGGAGGTTGCGCATACAGTTGAGAGTTTGTTTAAGTTCTCTCTCCATTTTATTGTCCCTTCAAGATGGTATGATTGCATGTGAAGCCTGGTTGTCAGCATATATTGTAGTAGGTTGGGTTAACTTATTAGAAATGAGAAAATATGAAGCGGCTGCCATTATCGCGGTTAACTCCGCTTGGAATACGCTGCAGTGTTCGGTTGGCTTTTCTTTTAATTTTATAGCAAGAGGTGCAGAGTAAATTCCACAACTTACTTTGCCTTCTATGTAGTTTACAGCCGTCAGTGAAGATGGCTACGGATCTGTGATTCAGAACTGCAGCATTTTCCAATTCGTTTTCGCTTTGGAATTTTTCTTGGTGCGGTAGTCCAACCCTTCCGAGAGTAAGGTAGAGTTTGATGTTTAGGAGTGTCCTATGCGGCTGCTCCATGGTTGAGTTGCATTTAGTTTCCACTTACATAAAATACAATTTAATATTGCATTATTCTATTTTTTTTTGGATCACCCTAGTGATGCATATGTATGTATATAATATATAAGCGTATGGTTTTTATTTACTTCTACTCTTTTAAGCTTATATTCGTGTGTTCGTTTAGATTTTGACTTAACATTTACGACACCGTTAAGCGTGTTAGCGACACGTTTATTTTCACCAAGTTTACTGTTTTACGTTTTCACTTTAACGTTGTCTGTTTTACTTGCTGATTTTTCTTGTTGTCCTTATTACCGCAGTAAACCTTTTAGCCACATGCTCGCTTGTATATACTACAAACACACGCTGTTACGTACGTGTATATACACATGTATATGTGTATATGTAGACATATAAATGTAATTGTGTGGCACACATATGCTGCTACTGCTTGTCGTCGTCACTGCTTTGGTTTTGTCTTCTATTCCACTTTCCTACTGATCTCTGGCTTTAAGACGTCATAAAGGAATAGAATAACTATAAACGAGGACATATGTACGTCCAACAGTATTTTTTGGAATAAAAAACCAAAAATATGAGATTTTTGTTTGCCAGGGCACTTAGCTTCATCGGTAAGTGCGTGAGGTTTGTGTAAATTTACTTTTCTAAAATTTTTTTTTACTTATTTTTTTATACTACGTCTCTTTCACAGAATTATACGTTTTACTTTAATTTAGTTTGTTTTTATTTTATTTTCTTAACTCACTAAGCGTCATCCACATTTAGTTATTTTCTCATTTATTTTCTTATTTTCCACTCCTTTGTAAGATCTTTTTACATGATTTATCCTTTTGATACTCTCAGCTGCTTTTAACAGTTAGCCAGTTACATTGTGTACTCTACAATATACCGGTACAAACTTACTATACACATAGCTATACAATTTACTCTACTATGAACTTGTGAAATTCTAAAAATAATAAGAATTTTTGTTTCTTTAGAAGTGAGCTGTACATTTATACACACATATACACTTATACCTACGTAAGCAGCACATACACGTATTTGGTAGTTCACCAAGCAACATATTTTACTCATTTTTTCTTAGAAAAAAAAAGTGTTCAAGTATTTCTCGTTACTTTTCAACTTCTTGACAAAATAGTAACTTTGGCCACATGTCACGTGTGCGAGTATACTCGTATGTTGGCTTTAAGACCACGGAATACCAAAGTCATGCTGTTTCTCTCAAAGCCAAATAGCAACAATAAGTTATCTTTCAAACTATTATATAATAATATTTTCTTTCTCTGCTACTTAGTTTCGGTACCAAAATGTGTTCGGATTGCACAGAAAACGCAACTTAAACCAACTTTATGGAATTTTTACTGTATACATCCGCAAAAAAAGATATACGAATTTTTTCCTTAGTACTTATTTAATATTTAATACCACATATTTTATTGAGATTTGCCATATAAGAATTAAACAATTTTTTTTAACATGAAATATCTTTTTTTTATTTAAAAAGATTTTTCACCTTCCAAATCTCTTAATTATTTTATATTTATTTATAATACCCAAATTTAAATCGAGCTAATTTCACTAATCATTAAGGATAATGTCGAACTGGTAATAGCTTTTGCCATTAAGTTTTCAAAATAATTTTGGGATCCAGCGTAAGGTCCAATTTTCTACCACTTTTTTAGCAATCGTATATTCTCTTCCAAGGTGTCCATCAATGAGTGATGCTGATCACTCCAAATGCGACAATTAACATACCCATTCAACTAAGAGTGAGCTTCATTGCTTCAATTCATTCGTGTCTTCTTCTCATTATGAAATAGTAAACCACAGTGTGTATAAATCAAGTAACAGCTGTCTAAAAGACCAGCTCCGGAAAAAGTATGGCCTTATTGAAAACCACCACATTTAAGATTAACATCCTTAATAAAAAATTCTTAGGAAATTATTTTCGCTTCTGATGAAAGTGTGTACCTTGCAAAGTGTAAGGAGTTCGATTATTATTTTTTATTTTATGATATATTTTGTGGTTTTAAGGCAGTAGTCTGGCCATTTGTCTTCGGAAAAGTTGACTTTTTTTCGAAAATAATATTTACATCAAGAATAGACGGTAAAATTCTTAAAACGAAACTCGAAATATTGGCGAGGTTTTAGCACTTATAGGTCGTAAGTATCTCGTTATATGTGGTAAACAGTGAGCCGCAAGATAGCTGTAAAGTTGTCGAAACATTAACTTACCTCCAACCGATTGAAATGAAATTTGAAAATCTGTACTATTTTACTCATCAACAGCTCTCAGAAAGAGTGTCCTTTTTATCGCTAACTTTCAATTTCTCCTCTAAAAAATTTCACTTTTAAAAGTGAACCATTTTTTTTTATTTTGCAACGAAATTGTTTAACCTTAGTTTCAACCAGAATGACAATCTTTTTGATTTTTCCATTTTGAGATGTCCTCAAACGAACATGTTATCAGGGCCAGCCACCTTTTTTATGAAATTAATTTCAATGCTACGAAACAAAAAAAATTTCAGAAAAACGTGATAACAGTCTTTTAGGTACGTTGAGATAGCACAAATTAATAATGTTGCATGTTACAAAATGAAACTGATTTGAAATTTATTTTTTCAAAAAATAATGTTTCCAAAATAGCATTGAAAATAATGCAAGTTACCTGATTACTACCTTAATCTACTAGCTACCTACCAAATGATTATTTTTTTAACGCTTTTGTAGCACGAACTCATTATTTATTTCGAAGGTAATTCTATTACATACTGTACTAAAATATATGCGTGATCTCCTATTTTTAGGGTGAATTAAAAATAGTTTTTGAAATTTCTTTGTAATTCCAGCTTTCTTTATGTCTGATCATGCCTAGCTTTTTCCAGAGTAGTCCGATCAAGTACTTTGCAAAAATGTCAGTCATGGTGAAGTGTGAACCTTCTTCGTTGATTGTAAAGAAAATCAGGTGAACAGGCCTGTTATAGTTTATATGAATAGCCGCTCAACACAAACAAAAATATGGGTATTCTCCCTATCTAGAATTTTTTAAATTGAATTAAATGATATCCTGAATTAAACTCTTATATTTTGAGTTTGCTTAAATTTTTCTTAATTAATATTTTAAATTATTTAAATCGTTCTAGTCTGTGCACTTGATAAATTCACCATCTTGCTTATTTATCAAGATTTCTCTATTCTGTCATAAATAAAAAGTTCTTTTCTTGATAAATTGTGAAGATGTCAAATGCTCTTGACAGTGTTTTGTTCTTAGAAATTAAGGTAATGTATATATTAATGTAAATAAAAACCATTTAAACTTATTTATCTGAAGTTTATTCCAGTTTTTTTAGAAAATTTGGCTGGTGTGCATTTATGTTTCACTTTTCTTAACACATAATTCTCGGGGACAAAACATAACTCTGTAATTTGGGCAACTTGCGACCTCACGAATGAGACACACTGATATGTCCGTACAACAGTGGAGAGAATCTTGTCTTGCCGGCGATTAAGAGTCGTGGTTTCTAACACCAGTTGAAGAACCTAAATCCTCTAAAGAGGTAAATTACAACAAACTACTTGGTTCTGCCAGTATACAGTATGCACGTGAAGGTGAAAGAACGACGTCCAGATATATTTCATCCACATAGTTATTAAATAATCAAAATGTAAATATTTTCACATTAGACTTTCCAAATATATGGTACTACTTCGTTGTATTACATATTTGTTTATTCATTTTTTCTTAATTCTAAAATAATTAATGTTAGCAAAAACAGCTGATTTCTCTTAACATGTCATTGTTTACCACACGTGTGGGAAAAAGCACAACAAACTGAAGCTTTATGTTTTATCAAGATTGACACAGAATAACAAATAAATTCTTGCTTGATAAAAATATTGATAATGTATCAATATTTTGTTAATATGTCAAGTGCACAGAATAGTGCTATATAATATATATATATTATATAAATACAACCAATCCATAATATTGAAGTAAATCGGGAAAGTATGTAACGTATACGCCATGTAGCACCACCAGTATTTTTATTAGCCGATTTGAGTAAGTCAGACTTAAGTCTTATGGAAATATTATCTAAGCTACCCACCATAACACCAATACAAACATAGTCAGTCTTTGCACTTTGCAAGCATTAATTGACTCGATATAATATACATTATCCTCTCGTCAAAGCAGGTTTTCTTGAGCCACAACCACACGCTCGACACTGTCGTTCCAATGTGAGTTATGAATGCGCCAAGTACTTCGGTTTCTGTGAATTTGTAAATGTGTCCGTATGTCAAATTTGTGCGTGCAACACATTTTATTTGTATTCTAACAGTCTAACAATAATAATAAAGAATCTAATGGTATGGAATTGTGCAAATGATTGTGATTGTGTCAAAAAAAGCAAAAAAAAAACAAATGAAAATGGGCAATGCGGCGACTGAAGGTAGCTATGGATGAATTCAATAGATAGAAAGGAGTGTCAAGCAACTTGTGAACCAATTTTTGTGCCAAAAATAACGGATATTTACGACGCACATGTAAGTGTGTGCTCGCAAGTGCACGTGTGAGTGAGTTGGATGCGACACTTTTGGTGACGCATGCAGGACAATCTGCCACTTCTTGTTAGTGTCATGTTAACATGAACGTGCCACCAAGGCTGGAAGGCAAGACACAAAAACACTTCTTTCAATATACATATACATATATATATATATATGTACATAACTATAAATGCTATTCCCATTGTTGTTGCATTTATTGCTACCGCTATAGCACGTTTCCCCGTGTCACGTCACATGATTACCGTTGACTGCTGCCATATTCATACACACACACACACACACACACAGACTCGTATTTACACTTATACACTCATAGCTTTATCCATATGTTTTTCTATGCTTGCGCTTACATATGCTTTTATTCAGCCTACTATGCACGGTAGCGTGACTGCTTTCTTCGCACTTCATTCATTTAACACCGTCACCACCTTCAACTACAAAAACATACACAAATAAAACTACAACAACTTTTACTTTGGTTAGCTCACTGCAGCCTAATGGTATCATTTGTCATTCGTGTAAATTTTCCTTGTTAGCTATTTTATCTACGATTTCTTCTTACTTGTCTCCCATCTCTTTGCTTCTAAGCGGAATATTTTATGAAGTGCTTTCGCTTGCCTTCCTTTCTTCTCTGCTCAACGCATGTTCTTCTGCGTCTTTTCAGTTGCACGGGTTTACATGTGTGAGTGCGTATCTGCTCTTTGTTATGATCACTGCAAATAATTCATGTGGTAATGTGCTCAATTTAATGGGTTTGCGTGTAAGTTTTGACAATTGTCTGTTGGTTTTAAGTGGGCGAATGGCTGCATGTGTTGTGTGTGCGTGTGTTTGTGAAGGATAACTTCAAGTCTGTCAGTAGATTTTTCCATAGAGCTTTTCTTTATAAACTTACTAAATGTGATTACTCGTGATTAATCTGTGGGGTATGATTTACCAGAATTGAACACATGTCTTTAACTTAAATTCAAAATGATATGGATAAGCTGTATACTATTTTTATGTAAGCGTGGTGGCAGCGCGAGCCTTCTGCTCATTCCTTTCAGCTAAAGAAGTATTAGGTGGAAACTTCTTCGTAGATCTCCATCTGATCATGGAGCTCTACTACTTTCAAAGCTGGAGCCCTTTAATTCATACGGACGACGTTACCCAGCCAGCGTAGCCACTGTCTCTTCTTCCGCTTGTCCGATTCCCCTTTTTATGGATTGGGCATATTACACTTAAGTTCTAATCGTCGGACATGCCTTCGTCCGACCATATTCATGGTGATGCATGCACTTTGTCAGTTCTTCACCACCATCAGCTTAAGGCACTTTATTGAACGTCTCATTATCCGACTATTAGGTGGGAGCGTTTTGTCCGAGGAATTTTTCAATTCCTCAAGTATTTTTGGCTCAACTGTTGCAGATGCACCGTGCGTCCTACATTACTGGCACCGTTTCACGAAATCAAACTGCCGCCACTTTAGAAAACTCATCACAAATTTGGAAAATTCCAAAATTCTTCGATACTAAAATTTATTTTTTGAACCTTAAATGTTATAGCATTATAGCGTTATTGTCTGAAAATTTAGTTTACAGCAATAATTTCTTTTTCTGTTAAAAAATTTCTGAAAAAGTGTTTTTTTCGGGTTCGCTCTACTTTAAAACTTACCGCAAAAAATGTCACCAACTAAATTACTGTATAAAAATAATGTCATTACCTTTTAAGCAAAATAAATGTAGTTTTAAACTTAAAAAATTCTTATCATTTTAAATCACATTTCAAACTCATTTTCTGAGATTTTTCCCACACGACAGTGATTAATTTCACATTTTAAAATCTTTCGCATGTCACGCAAACGCACTCAACGGAAACTTTAAGACACATTGATATGAAATTCAAAAACGTACGTATGTTACACAGGTACTATGTGTATCCGTGTGTACCGCAAATGGCTGTGTGAAGTGCAAAAGTTTTACAAGAATGAATGAAAGGAAAGCCATCATTATTTAACCATTCAAAGTTAAACTAGAAAGAAAGTGAGTTGAATGAAAATAGACAAGCAGAGAGGGCTACGGTGATGTTAGCCGTTTGGCGTATGAGAGGAGTGAAGCTGTAAAAGTGCGCATCTGGAACATTAGATTATACATTTAATAGTTTCGTAGATATGTATGTAATATTATATTTCTAAGTTATACAACAATACCTACATATATAAATTCATAGAGAGTATAAATACATATAATTGGCGCTTTGTAACCGCTGAAGCGATTTTCGGCGGAGCTCCTCCTCTAATTTGTGGTTTAGCATCTTGATTTTTTTCCAACAAATGGTGGGACCTACAGTTTTACTAAGCCGCCTGCGAACGGCTGATGAAATACACTCGGAAAGGTGGACATTCCCTGCCGAGGGGCGCCCGTAATTAAAAAATTCAACTTAATATTTTATTTAAATTAATTTTCGATAATTTTTGGATGTTAGTACGACACAAGAATTTGAACCCGGGCCTTCCGAATGGCAGTACGCAATGCTAACCACTCGGCTAGAGTATATACTTATATTTAATTATATTTATATTTATATTTATATTTATATTTATATTTATATTTATATTTATATTTATATTTATATTTATATTTATATTTATATTTATATTTATATTTATATTTATATTTATATTTATATTTATATTTATATTTATATTTATATTTATATTTATATTTATATTTATATTTATATTTATATTTATATTTATATTTATATTTATATTTATATTTATATTTATATTTATATTTATATTTATATTTATATTTATATTTATATTTATATTTATATTTATATTTATATTTATATTTATATTTATATTTATCTTTATATTTATATTTATATTTATATTTATATTTATATTTATATTTATATTTATATTTATATTTATATTTATATTTATATTTATATTTATATTTATATTTATATTTATATTTATATTTATATTTATATTTATATTTATATTTATATTTATATTTATATTTATATTTATATTTATCTTTATATTTATATTTATATTTATATTTATATTTATATTTATATTTATATTTATATTTATATTTATATTTATATTTATATTTATATTTATATTTATATTTATATTTATATTTATATTTATATTTATATTTATATTTATATTTATATTTATATTTATATTTATATTTATATTTATATTTATATTTATATTTATATTTATATTTATATTTATATTTATATTTATATTTATATTTATATTTATATTTATATTTATATTTATATTTATATTTATATTTATATTTATATTTATATTTATATTTATATTTATATTTATATTTATATTTATATTTATATTTATATTTATATTTATATTTATATTTATATTTATATTTATATTTATATTTATATTTATATTTATATTTATATTTATATTTATATTTATATTTATATTTATATTTATATTTATATTTATATTTATATTTATATTTATATTTATATTTATATTTATATTTATATTTATATTTATATTTATATTTATATTTATATTTATATTTATATTTATATTTATATTTATATTTATATTTATATTTATATTTATATTTATATTTATATTTATATTTATATTTATATTTATATTTATATTTATATTTATATTTGTATTTATATTTATATTTATGTAAATATATTACTTTCCTGCTTTGGCTTATATTTACCTGTATGTACACATCAACATCGGAATACCGAATTCGGCGCACTCGAAGCACTTGCAACTCAAACGAACAAATTTGTAAAATAAAGTAATTCAAGTGTTTATTTCCTAATCACGCCAAGAAAACTCCAGTTGGCGGGATGATCATTAGCTGACATTAAGTTGTGAATGCGAGAATAAGATGAGGAAGCGCTTATTAGGTACTTAAAGGAAATTTGCTTATTACCCCTTAAAGTAGAGTCGGAGACTCAAGTGCCGAATTTGCGCAACAACTACATTAATGCCACCACAAGTTTGCTCACGAATTAGCAATACAAAAAAAAACGACTTTGTTACAGCAGCGATACTCACTTGCGGCAAAAGCCGGCTATCTAATCAGTTTTTATGAGTATTTTTGCTGAAGTCAACATGTCTCGCAAATTTCAACAGCGTCATTAGCAACAATATTTGTTACATAACCGAAAAAGCATGACAACAAGCAAAAAATACACGTACATACATAGATGAAAGGATAAAAAATAACTACCGAATGCATAAGCTGCCTTGGCATTTTGCCTAAAAATTTACGCTCCATCCACAGAAGCCGGTCATGGCTGACTACTGCTGTGTTGGCTTGGCTGCCACAAATTAAAGTGAGCCACTCAAGTGAACCAACAGTAACCAGAAACTAACAACTTCAACTTCATCCGGCCACTTCTGACTACCTAACGGTTTTTGAAGTGTAGCTTGCGAAGTGAGCCTTTTGTGGTGGAGCTTCTCTGACTGTATGGAAAATACTAATAAAAATTTGTATGAAAATAGCGAAAAGATTTTTGCGTCCCTTTTATAAGCCAATTGAGATCTTTCTATTGAGGCTAGCAGAATACAGACTGAAAACTGCCTTGAGGAAGGTGTAAATATTAAATTTGATCTTTAAATCAAAGCAAAGTTCTGTACACGTAAATCAGTAAGTATTTTGTGTTGAAACTAAAATTTTTTCATACTATCAGAAAGATTTCCGTTTAACTTTCAAAAACAGATGTTTTTTTTCTCCATTTGAAATTGATTTATTATTTATGAATATGTAGTTTTATAAGTATCTCAAAATCCAGTAACCAGACATGTTGATGTTGGTGCTGTCAACCATACGTGAAGGACTAAAAATTCTCTTCCCTTAAAAATTTCCGAATGTGAATTACTTCAATGTTTATACCATCTTTACAAGCATATACGCTTCTTTCTTAAAGGGAATATTTTTTTTTGAATTTTTGTTTGCCGTGGCTTTTACCTTTAACTGAAGCTTTTTTTAACTTTTGTATGGGATAGCGCTGTATATTCGCTGAACCATATTGATGCTGCATATCGCGGAGTAAGTTACAAATTTTGAATTTATTTTAAAAATTTTAATTAAAAAAAATTCTTATGAGAATTACCTCAAATCCATGAAACCCCAGACAAACAGTTTATTTTCTTTAGTGTTAACAAATCAACTATGGATTGCTTTCTTGAAATTTAGAAGAAAAAGGATCCACTCGCTCAAGCCTGCTGGAACCATTTTTCACTTGTAATCATCAAAGACTAAGTTGGAGTTCTGGCCTTTTATGTTTTGAATAAATAAATTAATGGTTTTTGCATGAGTTAAAAAACAACATCAAAATATTTGAAGAAAGCATATAAATCATATGAGAACTTAAATATATTTACACCAAATAAAGTGAACCACACACTTATAAAAGCATTTGCAAATAATCAAATAAACAATGAAAAAGTAATAAAAGTGTAAAAGCCATTGCCAGCAAACGATATGAGGACACAAACTCATATATGGTACATACAATTATACTTCGGCATGCCGCCTAAAAGTTGGCAACGCACCAAACTGCAAAAGAATCCAAAACATCAAGTATGTGAGTATTTTATGTGCCGAGTTCGCTTTTTTATTCTTTATTTTTCTACTTTTTGTTGAGTTTGTTTTGTTTTGGTGGTTGCTTACAACCGACAACTTGGCTTTGGCAAAGATAAACAAAAGGGAAACAAGTTTGTGTGTACGTACATAGAGTAATTGTTTTTGCTGTAAGATTGTTATACTCTTGTTATAGCGTAAGTGGCTGCTTAGTAGCGCTTTTCTTGTTCGCACAATAACTTTTTATCATATTTGATGAATATAATTGATTACACTTATTGTTTAATTCAAGAAACGAAAAAGTTGGTGAAGCAATAAACAGGGCTGAAGTGGCGCTAAACAAAATGACTAATGAGGTAAAGAATTTATTTTAATATTTTCAAAAATAACCTAATAAACTTAACAAAGCAATGAAATTGGAGCAAAGATAGTAGAATGTAATAATTAGGAAAGTTTCATTTAGTTAAAGACTAAATTTGCTTACTTTATATTTTAAGATAAAACAGAATTATATATAATCAAATCATCGATACAAAATAAATAGTAAACTGAAGTAAGAATTAAGCTTAACTAAATTAAGTAGAATAAAATTATAAATATAAAACACACAACATAAAATAAAATAAAATTAAGTGAAATAAAATAAAAAATATAAAATAAAATAAAGCAAAATCAAATATATTAAAATAAAAAAAATAAAATAATTTAACATTAAATGAAATAAATTGAAATAAAATAACATAAACTAAAATGAAATGAAATAAAAGAAAATAAAATAAAAAAAAAAAATAAAATAAAATAAAATAAAATAAAATAAATTAAAATAAATTAAAATAAAATAAAATAAAATAAAATAAATTAAAAAAAAATAAAAAAAAAATAAAAAAAAATAAAACAAAATAAAATAAAATGAAATAAAATAAAATAATACAAAATAAAATAAAATCAAATAAAACAAAACAAAATAAAATAAAATAAAAAAAAATAAAATAACATGAAATAAAATAAAATAAAATAAAATAAAATAAAATAAATTAAAAAAAAAATAAAAAAGAAAAATAAAATAAAATAAAACAAAATAAAATAAAATGAAATAAAATAAAACAATATAATATAAAATAAAATAAAATAAAATAAAATAAAATAAAATAAAATAAAATAAAATAAAATAAAATAAAATAAAATAAAATAAAATAAAACAAAATAAAATTAAATTAACTAATATAAAAAAAAATAAAATAAAATAAAATAAAATACCATAAAATAAATTAAAATTAAATAAAATAAAATAATATAAACCAAAATAAAATAAAATAAAATAAAATAAAAGTAGATAAAGTGAAATAAAATAAGATAATATAAAAAAATAAGATACAATAAAATAAAACAAAATAAAATTAAATTAAATAACATAAAAAAATAAAATAAAATAAAATAAAATAAAATGAAATGAAATAAAAGAAAATCAAATAAAAAAAAATAAAATAAAATAAAATAAAATAAAATAAATTAAAATAAATTAAAATAAAATAAAATAAAATAAAATAAATTAAAAAAAAAATAAAAAAAAAAATAAAAAAAAAATAAAACAAAATAAAATAAAATGAAATAAAATAAAATAAAACAAAATAAAATAAAATGAAATAAAATAAAACAATATAATATAAAATAAAATAAAATAAAATAAAATAAAATAAAATAAAATAAAATAAAATAAAATAAAATAAAATAAAATAAAATAAAATAAAACAAAATAAAATTAAATTAACTAATATAAAAAAAAATAAAATAAAATAAAATAAAATACCATAAAATAAATTTAAATTAAATAAAATAAATTATATATACCAAAATAAAATAAAAAAATAAAATAAAATAAAACAAAATAAAATTAAATTAAATAATATGAAAAAAATTAAATAAAATAAAATAAAATACCATAAAATAAAATAAAGTGAAATAAAATAAGATAATATAAAATAAAATAAAATAAAATGAAATAAAATAAAATAAAATAAAATAAAATATAATAAAATAAAATAAAATAAAATAATATAAAATAAAATAAAATAAAATAAAATAAAATAATGTAAAATAAAATAAAATAAAAAAAATAAAATAAAATAAAATAAAACGAAATAAAATTAAATTAAATAAAATTAAAAAAAAAATAAAATACCATAAAATAAATTAAAATTAAATAAAATAAAATAATATAAAACAAAATAAAATTAAATTAACTAATATAAAAAAAAATAAAATAAAATAAAATAAAATACCATAAAATAAATTAAAATTAAATAAAATAAAATAATATAAACCAAAATAAAATAAAATAAAATAAAATAAAATAAAAGTAGATAAAATGAAATAAAATAAGATAATATAAAAAAATAAGATAAAATAAAATAAAACAAAATAAAATTAAATTAAATAACATAAAAAATAAAATAAAATAACATAAACTAAAATGGAATGAAATAAAAGAAAATAAAATAAAAAAAAATAAAATAAAATAAAATAAAATAAAATAAAATAAATTAAAATAAATTAAAATAAAATAAAATAAAATAAAATAAATTAAAAAAAAATAAAAAAAAAAATAAAAAAAAATAAAACAAAATAAAATAAAATGAAATAAAATAAAATAATACAAAATAAAATAAAATCAAATAAAACAAAACAAAATAAAATAAAATAAAAAAAATAAAATAACATGAAATAAAATAAAATAAAATAAAATAAAATAAAATACATTAAAAAAAAAAATAAAAAAGAAAAATAAAATAAAATAAAACAAAATAAAATAAAATGAAATAAAATAAAACAATCTATAATATAAAAATGAATCGTAAAATGTGTTGGTAAGCGCATAACTCAACAACGCCTGGACCAATTTGGCCAAATCTTTTTTTAAAATGTTCGTTGAAGTTCAGGGATGGTTCTTACGGCGAGAAAAATTAGAATTATTTGCTGGAAAAACCCTAAAAATAGCCCTTTTCTTTTTCCCATACAAATGATTTGTAACTAAAACGTAGTCAATTTGAGCTTTATTGCTATGGTATAAAGTTCATATTAAATTACAAGCACTCACTGTTGTCTAAGCAATGTAGGTGTGTTCCTAACGACAAAGATCATATCTATCAAAACAATGTGCGTGTGTGCGTTGGAGCATAGATAAGTGCGATAAGGTGCGATTTAAATTAATTATTGAAATTCGGTACATAGGTGGCTTTTTGCCAAGATTAACAGGAAGACTCTTCTTCTCTTCGGTAAGTGGATCAGGAGAGACTGATTTATTCAAACAAATTTTATTTATGGCTGGATTAACTTGAAATTTGGTACATACCTAGGTCGCTTCTTGCTTAGATTAACAGGGAGACCATACTTCTCTCCCGGAAGTGGACCGGGGACTGACTTATTAAAAAAAAAAAAAATATATATATTTATGGATCGCATTTCTCGAAACTCGGTACATAGGTGTCTTTTTGCTGAGATTAACAGGAAGACTACACTTCTCTCCGGGAAGGGGACCAAGATGGACTGATTTATTCAAACAAATTTTATTTACTTGAAATTCGGTGAACAGGTGGGTTCTTGCTTAGATGAGCAGGAAAACTTTTCTTCTCTTCGAGATATGGAACGCGATCTGTCATATTCAAATAGTCGGACTATTCCTCTCTCCAGCACCAAAGTTAATGGATAAACCAAAAATGTTGTATTCCCACAAGTATTGAGTTAATTAAGTTATGATAAAAACATATCCCACGATTCATTTTTCATACCATCAATGAGTATATGCGACAGCGATGCGTTGCAGGGTACAGCTAGTATAATATAAAATAAAATAAAATAAAATAAAACAAAATAAAATAAAACAAAATAAAATTAAATTAACTAATATAAAAAAAATAAAATAAAATAAAATAAAATACCATAAAATAAATTTAAATTAAATAAAATAAATTATATATACCAAAATAAAATAAAAAAAATAAAATAAAACAAAATAAAATTAAATTAAATAATATGAAAAAAATTAAATAAAATAAAATAAAATGAAATAAAATAAAATAAAATAAAATAAAATATAATAAAATAAAATAAAATAAAATAATATAAAATAAAATAAAATAAAATAAAATAAAATAAAATAAAATAAAATAAATTAAAATAAAATAAAATAAAATAAAATAAAATAAAATAAAACGAAATAAATTAAATTAAATAAAATTAAAAAAAAATAAAATACCATAAAATAAATTAAAATTAAATAAAATAAAATAATATAAACCAAAATAAAATAAAATAAAATAAAATAAAATAAAATAAAAGTAGATAAAATGAAATAAAATAAGATAATATAAAATAAAATAAAATAAAATAAAATGAAATAAAATAAAATAAAATAAAATAAAATATAATAAAATAAAATAAAATAATATAAAATAAAATAAAATAAAATAAAATAAAATAATATAAAATAAAATAAATTAAAATAAAATAAAATAAAATAAAATAAAATAAAATAAAACGAAATAAATTAAATTAAATAAAATTAAAAAAAAAATAAAATACCATAAAATAAATTAAAATTAAATAAAATAAAATAATATAAACCAAAATAAAATAAAATAAAATAAAATAAAATAAAATAAAATAAAAGTAGATAAAATGAAATAAAATAAGATAATATAAAATAAAATAAAATAAAATGAAATAAAATAAAATAAAATAAAATAAAATAAAATATAATAAAATAAAATAAAATAAAATAATATAAAATAAAATAAAATAAAATAAAATAAAATAATATAAAATAAAATAAATTAAAATAAAATAAAATAAAATAAAATAAAATAAAATAAAACGAAATAAATTAAATTAAATAAAATTAAAAAAAAAATAAAATACCATAAAATAAATTAAAATTAAATAAAATAAAATAATATAAACCAAAATAAAATAAAATAAAATAAAATAAAATAAAATAAAATAAAAGTAGATAAAATGAAATAAAATAAGATAATATAAAATAAAATAAAATAAAATAAAACAAAATAAAATAAAGTAAAATAAAATAAAATTAAATTAAATAAAAATATGAAATAAATAAATTGAATTATATTATACTAGCTGTACCCTGCAACGCATCGCTGTCGCATATACTCATTGATGGTATGAAAAATGAATCGTGGGATATGTTTTTATCATAACTTAATTAACTCAATACTTGTGGGAATACAACATTTTTGGTTTATCCATTAACTTTGGTGCTGGAGAGAGGAATAGTCCGACTATTTGAATATGACAGATCGCGTTCCATATCTCGAAGAGAAGAAAAGTTTTCCTGCTCATCTAAGCAAGAACCCACCTGTTCACCGAATTTCAAGTAAATAAAATTTGTTTGAATAAATCAGTCCCTCCTGATCCACTTACCGAAGAGAAGAAGAGTCTTCCTGTTAATCTTGGCAAAAAGCCACCTATGTACCGAATTTCAATAATTAATTTAAATCGCACCTTAAATAACATTTTTTTGTATAGGACAGTCCCTGGTCCACTTTCCGGAGAGAGTTGTAGTCTTCCTGTACCGAATTTCAAGTAAATCGAACTACAAATAAGATTTTTTCGAATAGGTCAGTCCCCGGTCCACTTCACGAAATTTTATTTCTTGTAATTTCAAGTCATTCGGTCGGTATCTTTTGGAGATTTTTTGGAAGGAGGCATATCAAATATAAATTATTTTTTCACTAATCACGAACTAAACAAACACTAACTAAGTAAACACTCTGCACAAAACACGATATACGAATTTGTTTCGTGTATCAGTTGTCAAAAGCAAACTCAGTAGATTAGGTAACAGACAATTTTTTTTTTTTGAATTTGATATGACTTGAAGTCAAATCCTTTTAAGCCGTACTTAAAATTTGGATATTAAAAATAATAAAACACTGTTGGTAACGCAATTTTTGTTTGACTGATGTAATGACGTGGAAACTGATGCATTTTATGTCGCGTGCCGAAACTAATACAAAAGAAACGCGAGTTTCGGAACGCGACATTAAACTCCTCCAACTATGTATTCTATGCTCCAACGCACACACGCACATTGTTTTGATAGATATGATCTTTGACGTTAGGAACACACCTACATTGCTTAGACAACAGTGAGTGCTTGTAATTTAATATGAACTTTATACCATAGCAATAAAGCTCAAATTGACTACGTTTTAGTTACAAATCATTTGTATGGGAAAAAGAAAAGGGCTATTTTTAGGGTTTTTCCAGCAAATAATTCTAATTTTTCTCGCCGTAAGAACCATCCCTGAACTTCAACGAACATTTTAAAAAAAGATTTGGCCAAATTGGTCCAGGCGTTGTTGAGTTATGCGCTTACCAACACATTTTGCGATTCATTTTTATATTATAGATTAGAAGTGTATAAATATTTTTTTGCTTAACTGATTTTGAATGAAATGTTTAAACCATTTTTTCGTTAGACTGAACATTAAGAAAATGAAAAGTATTTTGAATTTAAAGGTGTGTATATTTTATGCTGCGTCCGCAGTTGCCAGGCAGTTAGCATGGCGTGCTGCCGGTCGGAAGGCCAGGACTCAAGGCCTCGTTCGGACAATATCCAAAATTAAGTTTTGCTATAGCGGTCGCGCCTCGGGTGGGCTTTCAAGACCTCCGGTTGTGTTTCTGACATGAACTAAAATGCTCTTCATAAAAATCCATAGTCCGTTCAGAGGCGCTTTGGAATAAACTGCAGATCCCTCCACTTGTTGGAAAAAACAACAAAGCAGTCACCCCAAATTGGAAGAGGGCTCGGCTAAGAATCTCTGCAGCGGTTACAAAGTGCCAATAATGTTTATGTATATATGCATATATTTATAATATATATATTATATTTTGTAAGAATAAAATAAAGAAAACAGTGAATGATTTGGATTAGATTTCCTTGAACATCTCTTTGTATTCCTGCAATTTTTTCGGCATTGACGTAACTGCTTTTTTTTACTAATGTTGTCTTTTTGGAAAAACAACTCAATTGTTTTAGCGTATTTCGTCACTTTGTTGACTGCGTGCGGAACGAATCACTAGTAACGTCTTTCCTTGTCTATCACTTTCCTTTAAAACGTGGAGTATATAATAATAAATGATCATCAATCATTTGCCACGGCCCCCCACCATTAGTCCTCTCAGCAATAAAGGCGGCTGACGCGTGTTGTCAACAAGAATTTTATATACGTGTAAGTAACACGCACGTCTTGTAGCAAAGCGTTTTGTATTATCTAGTGGTGTTTTTCGGCTAACTTTGAATTTGAAAAAAATGTAGTACGACTTTGTACTTCACTATTCATTTTAGTTGTTTAGACAATTTATTATATTGGCTGCGCTGTGCATAGCAATTTCATATCTCAAATTAAATCAACTAAATGCTTGTGGCATATGTATGTATTAAGTCTTTTTTTTTGTATATATTAAGTGGCGATTTTGAATACAAAAATAAATTTACGATTTTTTGTAGGCTGGTTTTTCACACAGAGAAATGGTAACCCACAACTGATATACTCGTACATATTTATTTGCTCAACGGTTGTTATCTGCCCATCCCGACTTACCCGAATTGCCATTTTTTTCAATTTTATTAATTAAATTTTATTTTGTCTTACCTGAAAAAGGAGAGAAAAAATTGGTATGAATATTTGATTTAAAAAATAAGCATTTAAAAAATGATTAAACATTAATTTTTTTAAAGTACTTAGATTTGGTTAGCTGTTAAACTCACAAAATCCACAGATGTGACAATCTTAAGCTGACAAAATTTATATAAATTCATCGAAGTGTCAATCCTTTGGATCTCTTTTTGGAATCATAAACAAAAAGAGCCACTTCTAAACAAAAATCATAATGACGATGAAAAATAGACTGTAGTTAACTATCGAAATTGAACTAAGATATCAAGAAGAGCTTAAAAAAATAGCAAAAATTGTAGCTACGTTGGGCTTTAAAGAAGTGTCGTGAAACCCATGAGTTGAGTGGAGTTGATGCGGCTTCTGCTCCCAGCACACCTAGGCCAATAGGCCCATTGTGATACCGCTGAGGCTCCTGCCTTCACCTTCTCAGATGATCGAACCATTTCGTGTACCTTGTAAAGGCAACGAGATTTACAATATTCGCTGAGGCTATATCAGCGAGACAATCGAAGAATTGTTTCCCAAGGAACTTGTGTCGCGCTGATGTCAAGGCTGGACAGTGGCAGAGGTAGTGCTCGATGGTCTCCTCTTCTTCTTCGTCGTCGAATCGGTCTAGCAGGATAAGATGTTTTAATTTTTTTCGCATCCAGTTTCGGCCATAGCTGTTTGGACACGTTACACGTGATCTCGTTCAACCGTCTTGAGTCAGATTCTCTGGTAAAAGTCAGTTAAGCATGTACTTTGCCGTGGACACAGGTAAACTAGCATCGTGTGTATGCTTTATCGTGAGCAGAAGGGTTCCTTCCCTTGCTACATAGTTGCGTGGGGTGTCCCTGTGTCCAGGTACCCAGACAACGGCAGTGCTATATTTAGTAGAGATTTTGTTGAGAAAGTTCCTACATTTTTTGGCTACTTTTGACGTGGTGCAATTACATTGGAGAGATCTGATTGCAGCTTGACTGTCGGACTATATTGTAACCGATTGTCCTGCTGCCGTAGATTTATGGAACCAGTCAGCGGCCTCCATGATTGCAAAGAGTTCCGCCTGGAAAACGCTACAGTGGTATGGTAGTTTCATGCTCATATTCAATGAAGGCATGAGAGCATTTGGCTACTTGGTCGGGGGCGTTGGTAGTTTCCCACACGCACCTGTTTGGGATTCTCGTGGAGAAACGATTTTCGAAGCACATACAGGAGTTAGTGTAGTCTAGCTCCTTTGGGACTTCTGAAAGAGAAAATATTTTGGTGTGTCCATACTGCAATTCTTCAAGGTCGAGCAGGATTCAGTCTCATTGCATTGCAGCCCGCTTGTAGCTTCCCGTATAGGTCCAGCGGAAGGATGTTGAGAAGAGTTAACAGGGCTTTCGATGGAGTTTATGGAAGTGCTCCTGTTACCAGGATAGCAGCCGATCGTTGAACTCTCACTAGTTTGCTCCTGAAATTAATTTTATCGAGTGCCGGCTACCAAATGGTGACGCCGTAGGATAGGATTGGCTAACTACCGATGTAAACATTCAATACACGATACACGGTCTTAGACTCCATCCTTTTCATATCGCCGTTTTACAGGCGTAAAGTACAGTTATAGCTTTGCTTGACCTTTCTGCCGTGTTCCGGCTCCAGATAAGCTTGTTATCCAAGATTATGCCGAGATAGGATGAGCTCCACGCCCTTTAGTTTAGGTGACTTAAAAGGAGTCGGTTCGTGCCATCTGGGGAAAAGATGCATTTCGGTTTTATCTGGGTTGACGTCCAGTCCACTGTCCTTGCACCAGTTCCTAACAATGTTAAGAGCATTTTGGAAGACATCACTTAAAGTTTATCTATATGTACCCGTCGCTGTTAGGACAAAGTCATCAGCCTCTTTTACTAATGCAGGAAGAATATTGTTGAACGCCACTTCAATGTCAAGGAATATACCAAGGCGAGTCCTTTTCGATGTTTCCGACTAAGTCGTGCAGGGCTGTGTCCACAGACTAACCCTTACAGTTCGCATGTTTCCTCTGCGAGAGGTTCCATGGGTGTAGATTCAGCAGCCTTTCAAAGAGCATTAATTTGGTGGATGACTTCAGAACATCCATGTCTACTTACTATAGGAGTAGTCGGAAAGATTGGACGAAAGGCAAGCTTATCAGCAATAGTGAGTACGAGTGTATTGATGACTATAAAAGTGAAGCTGAGATCCCCCGCGGCCGCCCTAATTACCGAGTTAGCTTCAAACTCAATGGCCAAAACACGTTTACCTTCCAAATAGTGATTACAAGCATTCTTGAAGGTGCCAAATGGACAATCGGAAAATCGACTAGGTTTTTGATAGACAATGACGTGCGTCAACACAAGGTCCAAACATGTGAGAACATATAAAGAGGCAATTAATAGACAACCCCGAGAAAAGGCTGTGAATATCATTTGGGTTTCAAGTCACAAAGAACGAGCTCGGTTGGGTAGGAGTCGCTGGCGAAGCTGTCACCATCAGTTAATCAGGCTGTCATCACCGACTATCTCTGAACCTTCAGCGCCTACACATTTTTTCTAAATCAGTGGACCATGGAGCAATACTTCAGGAACACTTCCAACGTAGGCCCCATATTATGGTGAAAGAGTTTAAATTATAGACTTACTATCGCTGAGGAATTACGTCCACAAGCTAAGATGTGTGCTTTAGGGATATGGGCAACCATTGGGTGAAAGAAAGTAAGAAAGTTTACAAAATCCAAATGATTGACTATCCAAGGAGGCATAAAGGGTACACTGAATGGTTTAAGTGTGACCACTTGACAGATGTTTTAACTTCCTCGTTTCAGCCAACCAATCCTGAAGTGCTCAAAGTCATAATATTCTATCATGATAACTCCACATCTCGCATCCCTTGCATACACTGCTGTAAAAATTAATTTAAACTGTCGACCTCGATCAGACTTTTAAAAATGAGTAAGACTAGTACTTCGCCTCTTACAACCAAGGATTCACTTCCACTTTAGTTTACTAATTTTTTTGTGTGCTTTTACATACACTCGGATACATATACTCAAATTTAATTTATAATTGAGTTCGTATATAAAATATCATTAATTGTAGAGTACCATATTTTAAAGCTAACTGGGCTAAGAGGAAAAACGCACGGCATGTGATTCGCTTATTCACGTATACTTGCCTACGGTCCGGTAGTGGTAGGGAATAGTTGTGAACTAGAATGGAACTGGTTTCATTTTTTACAGTGAATAAACTAGCACAATTCCATCATTTCCACATATTATCGGCAGCAATTTACTACAAATTGTGGGATAATGCATAGGCCTTTTACCAATGAAATACTAGTTCAAATATGGCTTTTGTAACAGCTTTTGGCAGAAATAAAAATATGCCAGTTTTTTATGGCAAATTTGTCTCACAGAAATTACTTTTAACCACTTTAGCACCAACATAATTTCATCACTTACTAGTGCAGGACTAGACTTTTTTCGTACCAGTTTAACTTTTCACTCACAGTAATGTACTGAATATGTAAATGTAAATGTGTGCTGTATGATAAGAATAATGATACTAACTAATTCATTTTGCCCTCGGCGACTGTGAGTGTGTTTGTGTGTATGTTTGTGCGGTGCTGTCATAAATCTAAACGGCAAATTATGTTTAGCTGCCAGCGAGTAGAGCAAGTGCCGTTAGTTATAACATACTATTGTACATACACGCCTCCATTCGTTCACACATAGATTTTTATTCAATATACACGTACATTAGGTTTGTTGAATTTTTTCAAGTTTTTTCAAATTTGTTTTGGCGTCAGTGAATGGTTGTTTTAAAAAAAATGTGTAATAGATTGCAAATTCATTTTGTTTATTTTCTTCATTTGCAAGTATCGCAGTTTCGTCCTCCAGCAACGTAATAAGTAAATAAAATTTTAAGAATCCAGCAAATTAAAAAAAAAAAATATTCCGTCCTGTGTTTTGTCCTTTTTCAAATTGAATTAAATATTATTAGAAAAAAAATAAATATAGTATATGTAAGCTAATATCAAAATGGAGGTCAACAAACTAACGTCATAACTTTTCCTTTAACTCGGGTTAACTTAAAGCCACCGAATCAGACGATTTTTATTGTCTGCTACATTTTCGCGAACTTTTAGTTTACCCCAATCGGAGCTTCAAGTAAGGATTGATAATTAAAAAAAATATATTTATATAGAATTTAAAATGTAGAATGCAAAGGAGGCCAATATCGAGACCTTTTGTACCGCAACAATGAGACGAGCCGATGAGGTCGGACACAACTGTAAGACCATTTGTGCCCAGACGAGAAGAAGAACGCTTTAGAACACTATCAGTTTCCAGATGAAGGACAGCCTGGGTGATGCAGGTATTTTTATAGCACCGAAAGACGTGGAGTGACGAGGTGATCAGGAGCAGTAGTAAGGTCATTATGTGAATGAAGAGAAAGTGCGCTACCAGCACCTATGCGTGGACCAAAACCGAGGCGCGCCGATAGAATGCCGAGCAGAGCGACAAATAATGGACCATCCAGCGCACGCACGGCTATCGCAACGCGAGGAGAAAGTCAGAGAAACCGCCAGATATCTTCATCAGCCCGAAGAGGTGGAATTCAGAACATCTCGAGAACATCAACAACATATAAACTTAGGGAAATAACTGTGAATGGTGTTGCCATGATAGCAGCGACTGACACGGAAGCAATTAAGAGTCTTGTAAGTAGTGGTATGGAAGGTATGGATTGTGATGGGTGATGACTACACGAGAGATGTAGTAAAAGCCGTAGAAGCGGAAGTGAAGCTGGGAAAGGAAGTACACAATAAAGAGTTGCTTATCCTACCAGAGCTGGTGAATGAAGTGATGATTCTGGTGGACTACTTAGTAAAGGTAAGGTGGAGTTCAAGATCGGAGGAGAATCGATAAGTCTACAAGTCGGCAGAAGAACAAAATATACTTTAATTACACAGCCATGCTAGGAAAAGAATTGGAGTATCACAGGACCGCAGTAAGTCCAAATTGAATATTTCTACCATTAAATTAAATAACAGAGCCGACAGTGAGCAGCCTAAGGACGTTCGAGAAGATGCCAAGGGCATACAACATCGTCACCCACAAGATTGGAGGAAACGACAGGCCGACCAACCAGAGGTAGAGGGAGAAAAATCGAAGAAACGTATAAGATGTGTTCTTATGTCAGTTACAAGACAAGTTGGATATAGCACTGGAGTATAAAAAGAGCGTGAACCGCAGATGTTCAAAAGAAAATACGGTGAAAATGAAAGAATCCCCAAAAAGCTTCCCGGAAGACTGGCGAGACGGAACTAACCCCAGCCAAGTGAGAAACAAAATCTTGGTATTTAATTTTTCGCATTCTGCTGCTGGAGATTTGATCTGGCGGCCGCAGTAGTATATTGCGTACTGCCGTTTTTAGAAACTCACTCAACCTAATGTACTTACACACATATTCGTACGAGTATGTATATGTAAACATGTCTTAATGTCCTCTTAGAATTATCTGTTATTGTGCACATTAAATTATATACATATACCATATATACACGTACACACATACATATGGAGATAAATATTTAAACATATTTTGAAATGTATGAATATATTTAATAGACATTCACACTAACTACGTTTATATGTCTGCGTGTTTATATTAATTTGTTTGTACATATATGCTTACAGTTATAGTCCGACGCATTTCATGTCATTGTGCATGTCAGTGTAAATGTACGTCAGGGGATTAATCAAAAATGAACAACCAGGCCAAAAGCTCACACCCTCTCAAAGTGGAAGTAGGAAATAGCAAAAAACAAAGCAACAACAACAAAAATCGAACAAAAAACACGCAACAACAACAAGCAGAAGTAAACATGCATATGTAATTGTAGCGCGAGCAGTGCTGGCCGCGGCTAAGAGGAAATAGAAATGAAAGTGTAAGAAAATCTACGAGCAAACCAAAGCACTCGTTAGATTGTTGTCGCTGACAGATTTGTGCAAAGTTCCGCAGCCACACGAACATGGAATACACGCACATACAAACACATAACACATATTAATGCAAATTTACATGCATATGAGTGTGTAGATATCTTATATATGGTATGTAAGTACCAAGATCCGCACGCAAGTGAATAAATAACTTTAGCTCTGCACGCCTTTATATTTGTAAGCATGCAAGTAGGTATGTGTGTTTGTGCTTTATAATTGTAAAATGCTTCTTGCTACGGCTGCTGCTTACTGCTTTCTATGGCTTCTGTGGAATTTTAATAGCGATGCAGGAATTAATGTGCTGCTTTTTTCTCCTTCGTTCGGTTTTTATTTCTTTTTCCACCTCTTCCTCGTGTTCTTCGTATTTTTACTGGTTGGCTGGCGAGCAGCTTTCGTGGCACTTCTGGTTTGGTTTCGCTTTTCTTTGCTTTGCTTATTAAATTTCAAATGATTATTTAAAGCACTTCCTTTGTGCGTTAATGTGATTATGCTTTAAGAGAGAGAGAGGGGAGCCTTTGAGGCTGATGCTGGATAGTGGATATTTAAAGAAAATTTCTCTTATAGTTTTTTTTTTTCATTGCGGTTAGCATTGCAAAAGCCTTTAAAGATTAGTAATGTGATGTTATGAAAAAAATGGTATGTTTAGAATTGTGAAAATCTATTTTTATGTGATGTGACATTGAGTAATTTTTTAACAATTTTGGTTCTATTTCAATCATGCTTTTTCCTTATAGTTTTGGCATACCATCTATTCTATGATCAATTACATCTTTTCCACCAAGTTCCATCATCATAATGTGCTGATCTGATTTTCGAAATCAAGAAGTCTACTATGCCTTCATTATTGAAATATTCGATTTATAATTTCTAATACTCGACGCATCCGTGTCTCATCACGGCACCAGGTTCTTGTTAATGAAATAATGTAAATAATAAATTACATAAATACGCATAAATGAGTATAATTCACACAGGGCTATGTATAAGAATAGGCATGTGTTTGTATGGTGGCGCTATATGCAAACACTCTGCTTAATAATAACAGCTTAATTAATTTTAGCAGTTTATCTTTATACAGACACTTCCATAAAACGATACTAAGAAAAAAGGGGAGATACAAGAAGAACTGTCAGGAAGTCAAAAATCGTTAACTGAGGTGAACAAAAAGAAATATGCAACAGTTTAAGTTACAAAATTATTATAGAAAATGTATGCCAAATTCTTCTTCTTTACGATTATAGATGGGATAAGAACAGCGCTCCGTTCATTCCTGATTTTCGTTGTTTGGCGCCTATAGGAAACATCAAGTACAGCCAGGTCATTTTCCACCTGGTCCTTCCAACGGAGTTCTGCTTCCACCTGCAATATTCTTATCTATGCGGACCATATGACCTAGTCAGCGTAGCCACTTTCTCTTAATTAACTGAATTATAACAATATCTTCGTAAATCAAGTTAATTTAATCGTTCCATAGTCAACGATATTCGCCACAGCACATACGCTGAGTTCTTTAATTGTTCGCGAAACCTTGTCTTTGAAAACTTAATTATAAATCATTAAATCTGTAAATTAAAAGTCATGATCTGTAAACTATAAGTCATGCTGTGTAGAGTTTAGTTTTTAACTTTCAATTACATAATCAAACCTAAATAATATCTAACGGCAAAAGTGATTCTGCGTTGAATTTTGAAGCTGACATTGTTATTGGTGATGATGCGGGTTCTTAGATAGACGAAGTTATCTACAACTTCAAAGTCGCTGTGTGTGCAAGTGTTGTTAAAATATATTCATATAATTATGTTAAATTGCTCCTTTCGCGCGAAATGAGAATTTATACAAGTTAAGCAGGTGCAGGTGCTTCTTCTGGAACACTAGTCACAATATAAGCATTTTCGGATGTAAATATTTTAGATTATAAATTATGTTTTGAGTTATCAGCAGCGGAATTACAAGAAAAAATCAATATTTCTAAAGAGAAAGAATCTATCGAGCACTGCCTCTACCACTGCGCATCACACGACATAAATACCTAGGATTTCTTTCAATGTCTGGTTGGTATAGTCAGTATTGCGTCGTTCATGAGGCACACGAAATGGTTCGTAGAACTGAGATGGGGAAAAGTATTCCACAGCGGTATCAAAACGAACTTTGAGGCCTAAGTGCACAGGGTATAGTGGAGCAAAGCTTTAATTCTTTTGTTACGCTTTAGGATTTGCATTGGAAGAAAGGAATTATTTGCTATAGTGCAAAATTTGTAGTGTCATCAAGAGAAAGGGGAAATTTTTTTTATAGAAAAAACCCCTTTATGTGAAGAAAACTCACAAAATATACATAATATACATATGCCGAAGGCAACTGCATTGTGACCATTCAGTTGCCTACACTTTTACCCACGCAATGTCTGATTTGATCACTTTAAATGTGCGTATCATTGCTGCCCATCATTAATACAGTTAGCAACGCTTTTGTTTTCCTTAGTTTCACCCTATTTCTCGCTTTATTTTCACCCTTTCTTTATCGTTATGTCCCATTAACGGTCTTACGTCTCAAATCGCGCATTAAACTTAATCAAGATATTAATAATTTAAACGAATTGGCGCAAAGAATGGCCAGTGCGGGGCGTGAAATTCACAACTGGATGGTGGTACATGGCGTATGAGTATTGTGCTCTTTGCGTTGCCTTGCGTTGCCTCGCGTTGCGTTGCGTGTAGTTAACGGAAAGGTACTGTTATAGCTGTAACGAATACTAACCAGTGAATATTTGACTATACAATTTTAATGACTTTAAACAAGGTGTGCTCTAAAAAGCAGTCAAATTTTGAAATTTCTCAAGACACATTCATTCCACTATCGATGTGTTAGTTTGAGGGAGACATAAAGGTGTTTTACATGTTTGGGTACGGGGTGGGGGGGGGGGGGGGGGAGATTGTTTGGCGTGGATAAGTGGATAAAAAAATTTTCATAAAATTTTGTAATGGAAATTGTGTAAAGTACACATAAACAATTGAGATATTCACAGGGATTTACACTGAGTGTCTTCCGCTTGATCGCAAACACAACACCGTAGTCATGCCTGAGTGATAGTTGTTTTTACCAAACTACAGCGATTCTTGCCTGTTCCCAAGATTGAAAAAACTCTTGAAAGAATACTCATTTATGGGGATTGAGGAAATAAAGTCGCTGAAAATGTTTAGAAAAGAACTTGAAAGTTCATATTAGAAGTGATATTTATTATATCTGATTAAGACTACTTTGAGAAGTGAATAATAAAAATTAATGCAAATAAAACATATGTAGAAAAAAATTGGAATTTCACCATTTTTTGTACACACCTCGTATTTGGAATGATATGGATATGTGTGCGTTGGACATTCGATGAGCTCTAAATGGTTCTGGCGGATAAAATTGCTGGCCGGTAAATCGACTATTCGATTATTGTTCTTTAGTTGTAACTAGATATATACATATGTGTATGTATTTCTCTTCAATAATTCCCATATATTGTCATTGTTTTTATACATACACATGTGTGTGTGTGTATGTAATCATGCATAAAGTCAAGTGTAACTACAGGGAGATTAACATGTCCTCAGAACATTATTCTATTATTTGTATATATATGGTATGTACATATGCATATTTGCAGATATAACTTCAGAGAATTGTATATGTTGAGAAATTTGGATAGGAAATGGGCAGAGTTGCCGAACTTAAATATTCAATATAACTGCAGACAAGCGTAACAGACAGGCAGACAGATAAATGGCCAAAAGGGTAGTTATCAAAAGGGAATTACATACAAGTTTTTCAAGGAGTTAGGGAGCAGACTGCGGTTAGTTTACGCATACATACGCACACATGTGCGCATTTGTATAGTGACCGCAAAATCTTTGGTAGTAGAAAATGTGAAGGGTTTATATTGTGTACTTGTTAGTTTGTATGTATAAATATGCCCGTTTGACAGCTTCCTTAACTCTATGTTATGTATGTACGTATGTGCGATATAATGCGCTTGAATTCCTTAACAGCAAAGTGAAATTTGTTATAACTTGTGTTGTATTGCTACACATTGTTGTTAGTCTCTTGCGTGGTCAAATTTGATTGTTTCAATTTTCATTGTTGTTGTTGTTGTTGTTGCAACTCGATGGCGTTAACTGACAAATACTCAACACAAATTGTTCGTGAAACCACAAAATGCTATAAATACATATGTACTCGTATATAATATAATTATGTATATTAGTACCTTCACTTGTAGATATATTTTGTATGTAAAGAAATTTCCAAGAAAGAATTGTTTTCTTCACATTTTTTTACGGTTTTTTAAAGTTTTCAAAATCTCAAAAAATTGAGTTATCGCATAGTAGAAATACACACAAGTTCGAGTACATCTTTAAATAAAATAACTTGAATTAAGTCATTTGAGGGGGGAAAACAAGTGCGAATTGACTCGCTGGATTTCTCTGGTTTGATTTACTGAAAACATTATATTTTTATACAGCAGAAGTCGTTCCGATTTATTCAATATTAGTAATTTAAGTTTACGTGATTAGGTTTATAAACATGATTCTAATTGTAAATGAAGCGATATATCTTAAAAAAAGAGGCCTCAACTAAATCAATATCAACTTAGGTAATTGTACGATGAATAAACTTTCTCAATAGCTCATTAAGCAAATGCGATTTTTAGTATAGAATGTTTTGTATTTGAGGAAGACAACATATAGAAATTAATAAATAACTATGTATGTCTTTATCGTTAAATATTCAACTTCATCACATTATGCTACCAAAAAAATATTAAAACTTTGCTATTATAATATTTATCTTTAATTTATATTACTCAATGCATATATTTAATTTTACTTTCTATATTTTTTTATTTCATTTAATTTAAATATTTTATTTTCAAATGTAAAAAACTTTATTTAGTTATTTATTTATTTTAAAACAACTAATTTAATTTTAGCTTGTATTATTTACTTTGTTTTATTTTACTATTTTAATGTATTTAATCTTGATTTAATTTTATTCAATTTCAATGGATTTTAATTAGGTTTATATTATAAAACTTAATTAATAAATTAAATATATTTATCTTAAGTTTAATTTAATGTATTTAATGTTTTTTATTAATTTAATTTTAATTTAATAATGGATCATATTAATTTATTTTATTGTGTTTTTTTATATTAGTTTATTTTATTTTATATATATATTTTTTTTAACTTTGTTAATTTCATTTTTTCATCTATTTTATTTTATTTTCTTTTATTTCTTTTTGAGTTAGTAGTTAGTTAGTTAGTTAGTTTAATGTGATTTAATTTCATTTTATATTAATTCGTTTTCATTTATTTTATTATTATATTATATTTTATTTTATCTTGTTCTATTTTACTTTATTTTATTTAATTAATAAATTAAATGTATTTAACTTATGTTTAACTTTATGTATTTAAGTTTAATTTAATTTTATTTTACTTTATTCTAATGGACCTTTAACAATAATATTTAATTTTGCTCTAATATTAAATTAAATTAAATTACCTTATCTTATTGTATACTACTGTTCTATTTTAAGTTATTTTATTTTAATTCCCTTTACATTTTTTTAATCTATTTTACTTTAGTTTTGTTTAATTAAATTAATTTTATTTTCTTTTTCTTTAATTTATTTTATTTTTTATAACAATATTTTATGTTTTTTTAGTTTTCATTTCAGTTTGCCCGATTTTTATTTATCATATTTTATATTACGTTACTATGTGTTATATTATTTTATTTTATGTGATTTTATTTTAATTTTTTTATTTAATTTCATTTTATTTTTTTATTATGTTTTATTTAATTTAATTTAATTTTTTAAATTTTATTTTATTTTATTCTATTTTATTTTAGTTTGTGTTGTTTTATTATGTTTTATTTTAATTTTTTTTTTATTAATAAATTAAATAAATTTTTTATAGTTTATCTTGTGGTATATAAACTAATTTTATGTTATTTTATTTCGTGGTATCGTGTTTTATTTAATTTAATTTATATACTTTATTTTTATACCTAAGTTCCTCTTTTAATTTTGATTTTTTTAATCCATTTTATTTTATGTTTACATACATATATCACATTAGTAATGGGTGGTCTATTTAGAAAAGTGAATTATAATTTTGCAAAAAAAAAAGAGAATTATATTATTTTCTGAACCGTTACTAGAACAGTGCAATCATAAAAGCAAATAACTACAAAATATTTACCTAATAAAGATATAATAACATTAATTAAATATTATTACTGGCGGCTCCAATGCAAATATATGCCTTTGCAAAATAATAGGAGAAATTAAACATTATGAATTTATTAAAAGTGTGCAAATGGATTTCCCAAATAGTAGAAAACGTGGAAAATATGAAACAATTTGCATAACTACATGCAACAGTGTACTAAATTGCAAATTAACGCAAATAAATCGCCGAACGCATGTGTGTGAATCAGTTCACATACCCATACATGTATTTGCATATGTTGAGTTAAATTTAAATAATATAATATACATATATGTATACTCTTGCTAATTTGCTGTAGCGCCCAGTAGAGCGTTATTTCATTTAATATGCCTACATTTATTTTATAATAAATATTAATGAATTCCACAATTAAAATTTGAACAATAACACCATAAAGAATAAAGAAAATAGTAAATAAGCATTTTAATAAAAGCCGGCATGCAAATAATGAAATTTCAGCAGGATACTTACGTTGTAGACCTTCAGTGATGTTTAATGTTCAAAATTACTCACCCGTATGTCATACTGACACCCACACACATCACAAACACACATGCAAAGGCATCAACGCCTATTACTCTACACTCATTATTAACACCGCTAATAGCCATTAAATGGCGACAATGACAGTGATATATACATAAATATGTGCATAAGTAAATATATATATTTATATATATACTGAGTCATGCTTATAATGAGAAATGTGTGTACATTTATTTATAATATGCATACGCACATTTGTATGTATGTGTGGCAAACTAAATTAATGTAAGCGAAAGTGTTCAAAAATATGAGACAACGTTGTGCAAAGTTGAAAAATGTGTTAATTTGGCACAAATTTGTTGACAGCAAATATTGATACAAATAAAATAAAATAAAACGAATAATTGTTGTATGTCTAAAATTGGCTTTCGTCGTAATAAAAATAATTTATTTAATATACTACAGAATATATATTGATAATTCTCATATTAAATATGATAACATTTAAGGCCCTTTAAATGATGCTACAATTTATAAATTTTATCTGAATTAATATCAAAAAGAAATATCCGTCTATGTGTAAGTTTGTGTCCTGAACATATAATATAATACATAATAATGATAAACAAGTACAAATAAATAGTTTATATCCTCAAAACGATTCACTACGAAATATTGAAATCCTTGTATTTCCCCACATATATTACCGTTGGTGTCCAACATATGTAGAATTTAATTGCACTCTCATCTAGTACTAGAAAAGCAGAATCCTTTCGTATACTTCTCATATATTCCAATGATAGTAGTATGACTGTCATGGCCACGAAACTGCTGAAATCCTTGAAGTACGCAATTAAAATAATAGCGGCAAAGCATTTCGACTCTGACTAGATAATCTCCTTAAAAATACAAGGTATTTTGCTTTTTACTGAATGTCAAGTTCATTGTGAAGTTTAAAAAGTAACAAAGCACTAGTAATAGTAATATTATAAATACTTAATTCATTCATTTTACCTTTATTTAATTTTGTTTAATTTTTTTTATTTAATTTGATTTAACTTAATTTAATTTAAATTAATTTAATTTAATTCAATTTAATTTAATTTTATTTTATTTTACTTTATATCAGTAAATTTCACTTCATTTAATTTAATTTTATTTAATTTAGTTTAATTTAATTTAATTTAATTTTATATTAATTTTTGTCATTTTATTTTATATTATATTTTGTTTATTTTTTGCTTATATTATTTTATTTTATTTTGTTTTATCTTATATATTTTATTTTATTTAATTTGTTTTATTACCTTTTATTTATATTAAATATTTGCTGTTAAGTTATGTTATGTATATTTATCTGGTTTAGTATATATAGCATACTTATAGGCGTTTTTGTAGTTTTTCCCTACAGAAAAGTGTGAGTTTCAAAGATTGTAAAAGTATACACAACAAAACAGTTAACCAACCACCTGAAGTCAGCCACAAGAATGCTTAACCTCGTTTTCACTGTTTCTACTCATACGTATACACATACATATATGTACGTCTTCATGAATGTGTGAAGAGTAAACAGACAAGCTATTGTAAGAAGAAAGAATGCGAAGCGTACAAATAAATAGACAAAATAATGTTTTCAACTTAGCGAAATGAAATGAAGTCACTTGGCAGTTGTACGTGGGTTTTGTTGAATGCAACATGGCTCGTTGCCAAGCACATGCACACAAGGGGAAAGTAGAAATTTTACAGGTACGCATCAGCACGTAACACAATGGGAGCACAGTTGATAGCAGCAATGGGTGCGATGTGTTGCACATTGTAAACATATTGTTTTACACTTGCAACATGATGATGCACTTTGTGGTCTCTTTCTTTCATATACACTTAGTCTCTTTCTATTTATTTTATTTTTTTTTCTGCAAATAAAAATACTGTTAACATTTGAGAGTTTTGTTTTGTTGTTTTTCTATTCGTTTTGTAGCATTACGATATAAGTTTTGCGTCATCTATGAAGCAGTGTGCCACGATCGCGGTGTGTATATGTTGGTGGCTGCCTCATTTTGTACCTATTTAAATCAACTTTCTTCGATACAAAAACATAAAAAGGGAAAATAAGTGTGCGTGTGTGCTCTCCTTATTATTTTGTCATACTCTTAATAAACAGACATACAAATACCATATACAGGGTACCAGCATTAATAAGTATGTTGTATCATATGTACAAGTGCATGTTTGTTGTCTAAGGCTGTTCAAATCTAGTGCTCGTAGCAGCAGCTTGCAGAAATTGTTTGTGACTTTTACGTGACTTCCATTGAATGCTTCATTGAAAGTGAAATTATGCTATTTTTTTCCAAACTAAAGTTGGTCTACACAGTGAATTAAGATTTTGTAGTTGTCACTGCGTGGTACTCTTTCCTCATCCAATTTTGTGTTTGTGTTTGAAAGGAAAACCACTTGCTTCTATTTTGGTTTGCTTTCACTGTGTTTTATGTTTAAGTTTTATTCCTTTTCTTCACTCTGTTCTCATTGTTCGGCATATGATGCAAGACGTACCTATTTATATGAATATATATACGTACGTATGTATGCAACTATATTTCATTTACACATGCACAGTTAATTAAATTTTACAATTAATTTTCTGTTTTGCTCATTTCAGCTCAACCAAACTCTAGCGTCGTAGAGAGATGTATGATATACATATTCTCTATATGAAGGGATTAAAAAAAGTTCGGTCAGTTGGTGACTTTTAATTTATTTTTGCGAAATCTAAAAATACCAAATCCAAGATCGGCTAAAATGGAGACGAGAAATCGAGGAAAGCAGTTTAATAGCAACGAGGAGATAATTAATACGGTCAATGCTGAACTGGATAAGCTTAAAAAGCAAGATTTTGAATACTATTTTCAGAAGTGGATCTAAGTGGATTAAGATATACATTGAAATCAATGGCGCTTATGTAGAGAAAATAAGAAAAGACAAAGATTACGAATAAATACAAAAAGAATTTTTTTTTTCCGGCCAGCTTACCGAACTTTTGTTAATTCCCTAGTATATGTATAGGAAGCATAATTGTACAGTTTAATTGGCAGTAATTCCCAAGAAAGGGCAAGGCAAAAGATAATTTAAACAGGAAGTGTTACTATATTATTATTTAATACACATACATACATATTTCGCTTGTATTTAATTCTCTTTCACAATGACCTGAGCCGTTTTGATCCCTAATAAAATCTTTTTTTAACTGTGAGCCGACATCTTCTTCCAAATATATTTATTTTAAGTTAATACTACAAATGGATTTGGGGAAAAGCGTGATTTTATAGACCAAGTTCGTCGTATTGCCAATGAGATTGGAAAGTCATCTGAGTTAAAATAATATTGCTCATAAAAATTTCTTGTGTGGTTCAAGTATTAGGCAAAGTGTGGGTGGGAGAACTCATACACAAAATTAAATTGATATTGCTAAAATACTTCCAGCTGATTTTCATGTCCTACATTACTTGCAGGCGGCTTAAAAAGAGTGTAAGAGAATTTAACTCAGAGGAGAAATGATTCCTAAAGCAGTTCTGCTCAAAAACGGCACCTTAAACTTAAAACCGCTTACCTACATAGGCTATTGAGTAAGAGTTCAGATTTATTGTTGGCTAACTAAATCTTTCTATACAGTTCTCTCATAAATTCAATATTGATAATTAAAATAGTATTATAGGACTCTGCCTGCACAACCTCACAGCTGTATCTTGTTATATGTGCCACCAAAATAATAATAAGTCCAACGAATATATTCCATTCGCCCAACCGACACGAGGAGCAACATCCGCATAAGTACGGAATATGCCAAGTCATGATTAAGCGTTTGTTAAATGTTAATATTTAAATATTATTTTTAATGCTAAAAAGTGAGTCTGAGAGATAGAAGGTGCTGGAATGAAAATTAAAATTGAGACACAATCGGTAAAATGGTTCATCCAATTCATTTGTTTTAGACTTTGAAAACTACCAAGGTACACGAGTTGGAACATTGAAGTTTATCTCAAGCAAGAGCCATTAACTACAAATCGATTCCCTGAGAAGTTTGAATATGAAAAATGCACGTAACATTTCTCTACGACTTGCGAGAGTAGGTGGATTTAGAAGCTTTAAACGGTTGGTAAGGGAGGAAGATTTATCGTAGAGTTCCATCGGAAATGTTATAATGCAGAAAGGAAAAATTGTTTTTGAACAGACCCTTTTTGGTATAAAAAATTTAATATTTTAAGAAAATACGTCTTCTTGTTAACTTTGGTTTTTACTTAATAACAACAAACAAAAACATTCAATATTGAAAAATCTTGCTATTCTTTTCCTTGCTGTTTTATAATGTTTCTTTATACCTCTAAATAATTTGAAGTGAAAAATTTAGAGTATTATGCCTCTTTTTAAGACTGTTTATCATCAAAAAGTAAACGATCATAGAACGCATTGTGAACTACTTTGCTCCTGGTTTGAACTTAGAATACTTCGCAGCTTACAACCGCTTCCCAGTTATGCGCTTCTCTGTGTCTGCGAGCCGATGACATGGTTAGCGTTAGAGTCTTCGATTCAAAATTTATACATCGACACGGTTTAGAACCAGAAGTGGAAAGCTAAAATATTTTGTACAAATTTTAATTAAATATTAATATTTTAAAGATGAATTCACAACAGTTAGATATTTAGAATTAAAAAGCTGAATCTTATTTTAATTCTAATTTATAAGTTCATTAATTAGAGATAATTTACGATGAGTATTGGTTGGCTGCCAGATGAGAAAGAGAGCGAGTGTCAAAGCAATTGTACGAATGAACTGAACAGAAAATAAGGAAATAGCAAAATGTCAAAAACTAGTGTTCGTTAGCATTAAAGAAAATAATGGAATGATTGAGTGTTGTAATGTGAACATAAAAGTTAAAAATATAAATCTATTATAATCCAAATATGAATTACAAAAATCAAGATGATATTTTTTATATCTAATTATGCTAATAACAGTGATGTTATGTTATGATAACTTTTATCACATTACGAGTAGGTTTATTCCCGAAGATTCGAAGTGCTTAAGTGCACAGTTTGCCGTTTCATGTCACATCATTAGGATGGAAAGGATGTAAGCGTTTGTCATCGTAGCGATTCGTATTTCGAATCTCCACGAAAAAGAAATTAACCTTACCATAGCCATTTTCAATGTACGTTAGGTTGAAAATATCTGTTACTAAAATAGAAATGCAAAAACGCAAAAGAGTACCATTCTACTTACCAACTTATAATCGTTTCTGCAGTAGAATTCTAGATTAACCTGGTACAGATGAAAGACGTGACAAACACGCCTCTAGGCTGAAATAATGCGCTCAAAATTGAATTGAGAATTTTACTCCTTTTCACTTCCTTTGGTACAGAGTTACTTCCAGAATTCCGTTTTCGCGTCATAACGTGAGCTTAACATATACTCTTGCAAGAAGAAACGCAAGGTACAATACCTTGTGCAAGGTCAAGGCAACTGCTATTCTGATAGCCAGGGTTCGAAGCCAATATCCAAAATTTTTAGAATATTAACTAAGAGAAAGCGATACCGAGTAGTTGGGATTGCGTACTGCCAGGGCTCAAATCCTTGTGGTTGCCCCTCAACAGGGAGATGAAATAAAGGCTCCTAATAAACCATCTGTCTGTGGGAGCGATTGCTTCTTTGTGACGGTTCAGGTCAGTAATATGAGTTTGACTATATGAGAACAGCTCATTATGGATGATTCCTTGCGAACCCCACTAAATACACAACAAAATCTTGCCGTCAAACTTGCTTGGAGACCATTTCTGCCGGCTCACTAACCTTCGACCATGAGCTTATCATCATTGAACAATGACGAACGCCAAGCACATCAACAGCAGATGGCCACGAAATATGAAAATGGTTAGGAACGAATGCTTATTGACAGCTAGAGAAGGTGCATACCGATGAGATCTGCAATGATATACTTTATAATGTTTTAACTGTGAAACGTATGTCAGAAAATTTGTCCCAAAATTGTTGAATTCTGAACAAAATTGAATGAAAATTGCTCAAGAGTCACCCAATGAAGTCAAGGACGACGCACGCACTGTGTGACTTTTCCCTTTCTTTAAATAGAGTACCCTTTCTTGAGCACAAGGCGTAAAAACGGCTGTGCTTCGTAGCAAACATACCTATAGCTCAGCACACAGATGTAGGTATACCTATACTCGCATGTGTGTAGTTACATCAAGCAGGATTAAAAAGCGACTGCATAATATGCTTGTAAAATACCCGATTCTGCCAATTATGCTTACAGCAGCAGCATAAAATGGCCACATTTCACTAATAAGGACATCTAGCAACAACAAAATATCACAATTGCTAAAACAACAACTATGCATTAAAGGAGCCATAGCTCACGAATACCATAAAGTGTGGCACAGCGTTATCATGCAGCAATGTTATGGCACAATATTAGCAGCAAAGAAAATAGAGAGAGACAGAGAGAGAGAGAGAGAGAACTTTTGGGTTATCTGATTCATACTAGCCCATACATAGAATATACCAAGCTGTGAGGAAAAATAAATTTTGCCGGCAATTCCAATTTAGCAGTCTCATTTTGCATAACTAATTAAAGGATATGGTTGCAGTAGAAGAAAAAGAGGTAAGGAGGATGGCAATACATGAGAGTACAACATAAAATTGTGAGTGAAAAATATCTAAAAAAAAAAGGCGCAAACTTACTAGAAAACAGCGAATGAATATAATTTTATCTTCTTATATGTAAAAATTTTATGTCCGTTCGGAAAAATCCAGCTATCTCCAAAAGATCGATCGATTGACTTGAAATTTCGTCAGATTATTTCTATGATTCCTGGGAAGGTGTATAAGAAAAAAAATTTCGAAAGTGGACCAGAGACTATTTGTTCGAAAAATCTTATTTATGGTTCGGTGGATAGGTGACATTTTGCTTTGACAAGCAGAAAGACTACACTTCTCTCCTATTCAAAAAGTCGGACTATTCCTCTTTCTAGGAAGTGGACAAATATTAATGGTAAAACTAAAAATGTTGTATTGAGTAAATAAACCTATGTTAAGCAGATACATTTTTTCATGCATTTCATTGCATACAGCTTGTATTATATATGTAAATATTTTGTAATTTCATATGAGTATGTACCAGGTGTGTTAGTTGAATTTTGCCGGTTTTTTCGATAAAGAAAACACTTAGTTTTCAGAGGAATCTCAAAATTTTTTTATTTAAAGTACTGACCATTGGTTTCTACACATTTCGCCCATCTCTCAGGCAAATTATGAATACCATTCCAAAAAAAACTTTTTCTCTTTCGAGGCAAACCATTCGACGAGCCATTTTTCGAGTTCTTCAAAATTAGCGAAGCACTGCTCAGCAAGGGAGTGTCCCATCGATGCGAAAAGGTGCAAGTCGGACGGGGCGAGGTCTGGAGAGTACGGCGGGTGCGATAATATTTCCCAATTAAGTGTTTTTAATGTGTCTTTCACCAGTTTTGCGGTATGAGACGGCGCGTTGTCATGTTACAAAATAACTTTGCCATGTCTTCGGGCCCATTACGACCGTTTTTCGATCAATGCATGATTCAAATTGATCACTTGTTGTCGGGAGTGATCCATGTTCACTGTTTCAACAGGTTTTAGCAACTCGTAGTACACCACACCACACTGGTCCCACCAAACACAGAGCGATTTGGCCTTGCAGTCGATGGGCCAACTTCACCAGGGGAAAGCCATGATTTTTTTCGCTTCGGGTTCTCAAAATAAATCCATTTTTCGTCCCCCGTGAGAATTCGATGCAGAGAAGATTTCCTTTCGAATCGTTGGATCTTTCCCACGGCTTTTAAACGTTGGAAAATTGCTTCTCGAGTCACATGTAGTGTTTCTGCCAATTTTTATTGCGATTGGGTTGGATCAACATGCAATTCCTCGTCTTCGAACTTTTTCGCTATACCAAGATGTTCATTGTCTGTCAAATCGAAATCTCCACTTTTAAATTGACGAAACCATGTCTCACATGTTCTAATCACTGGATCATGTTCACCATAAGTTTCTACCAGCAACCGGTGAGCTTCAGCTGCCTTTTTCTTTTGATGAAATAAGAAAAGCAACGAATGCCGCAAATGCGATTTTTTAGGAACGAAACTCGACTATTCACTGAGGTAAACAAATATGACGCTATTATTTTGGCGGAATGTGACTTGCGTATTTTTGTAGGATAATGTCAATAGAAAAAAATTACATACATGCCAAATCATAGAAATTTATACATATTGCTAGGGACACCTACTAGCAAAACCGACACCCTTATAAAGATAGAGCTGAGGGCATCGATAAAGGTGTGACGACACAATCGGATGAAGGCTTGACATTCACAAAATTAGTGCTTCAGCGTTTTGTCATTTTCTATGCACAATCTTCACTTAGCTGATACCACTTTACCTGGCCTGTAGAGATGTTATCTCAGTCTTAGAGACCCGTCAATACTATCGTAAGAATTTGCAGTTCTCTTTTGACCCACAAGAAAAAAACGGTGGATGTGTTCTAGGGCCTCAAGTGTTAGTAACCATGGATTCCGATCTATAAGGTTTGACGTAAAATGATGAAAGGTCAGTGATCTTTTTTCACTAAATACCTAATTATATCCGAGTTCTTGAAGAAATACGGTTCTGCGAAAAGAGATTCTTTAAAAATGTATTCAAGAGTGTACAAAAGCTTAGGTAAAATCTTAAATATTGCTATTTATTTACAAAAAGAAGCTCGAATGCTCTTTCAGGCTCCAGAGAGATAATGTTCCATTTCTAAGTCCGAATGCTATTTCGAAAGAAGTAATAACTTGACATACCCAGGACCGAAGAATACAACAATTTGATTACGTTACTGGTTGCCAACATTAGGAAAGGAAAAAACTCTTTATTTTACTAAAAGAGCCGTCTCATTCCTAAAAAAAAATTATATAAAATTGTATCTCAGTCAGCGGGCTTAGTAAGTTAACATCAGAGCTCTAGATACCCGAAAATCGAAATCGGTACCCGTTCGCTACTCACCTGCTCAAATGTTTGTTTGAACTTTTTCAACTTTCCATTTTTTTTTTGTTTCAATTTCTTTAGTTTTTCCAAGAGTTTTACACTTTGCATAAGTAAAATTAAAATTATAGAAAAAAGTTAAAAAAAAATATTATGAAAAAAGGCAATCTTTAGATTAAAAATTCTGGAAAATGGTCAAAAACTCGAACTACTCTAGCTCGTATTCGAAAATTTTGGAACAGTGAGCAATGAACAAGTAATCGAGCAAACTGCTTGAAAGTGTTTGTTAAAAATTCTGAGTAAATAGAGAACAAATATTCTGAAACTAGATCAGAACTAACACCCGTGTACTTATGTTCGACAATAATTGGACCAATATACAAACGATATAAAAAGCGACGCTAATGACTTTATACTAGGACGCTTACATTGCCTCATAAACGGAAATGAAAGCACTGAAAATGCGAACGAAATGGTTCGTGCCGACTTCATTCGTCTCCAAGAATTAGTGGAGTCCAGCAAATGCACTTTAGATGAAAGTATTTTAGAGTACTTTTTTATATAAGGTTGGCTGGTATCCAGCTGAAACAGATATTACGTGTGTGCCGTGTCGGGGTCTTATCCTATACTTCCAATGAATTAATATAGAATTAAATTAATTTAAATTTTTACAGTCATTATTCTGTATCTTGATTTAAAAGGTGCACAAATTAAGAGCTTTAAATTCAGTATTATCATAGGACAGCAGTTTCTAAAATCTATTAGAGGTATAAAAAATTGCGCACTTTAATAATGCCATTTAACATATATTGAAGAAGTAGAAGAAATATTTAAATATGTAAAAGTGTGTATATGTGAATATATTTATGCTGTAAATGTATATGTAAATACTATTATGGGCTAACACATTTATGAGTGTGCATTTCTAGGCTACTAAACTAATTCATTATGCCACTCAAGTACGCTTGTTTCTTACATATACAAGGCTGTTGTGCTTGTTGCGCTTGTGGCAATGCATATACGAGTATAGTGTATATCAAACGCTTGCTATGCAATTCCTACCACTACTTGGCATCCTCATTCTTAAAGTTATATTGCCTTTGACCGCATTTCCGATTTTCATATTTATATGAGTTTACCAGCAGCATTCACAATGGACTTAGATTTTTTCCAGGTTTTATTTTTTTTGCACATTTTTCTCTCTACACTTTCTACATTTCGCCCGTTTGTGGCCTTATACCAGCAATTATTGCGTTATTCTATACCTCAACACCTTCTTTAGCACATGAATGAGTTGTTTATGGCAGTTTTGTTGACTACAAACATGGATAGAATTTCTAATGCATGCAGCCATAACTAAATACATATATAGAGTACATATATTTGTATAAATTCTTTGAAGGCATAGGTATATTTACTTATGTGCAACTCGATTTGTTCTTTTATGCGTTTATATGAAATTTTAAAATTATGATCTTTTTGCCATTGGCAGTTTTTCGTGTCATTATTTTGTTTTTACTTACTTTTTCAATGATTTTATTTTATTTACACGTTTATTTGCTTATAAAATAATAGAAACTTATTTCTTTTTTACTTCTACTGCCTTAATATCTATGGTATTGAATTGAAGAAAAATGTTGCATACTTTAAGGCTCATATATTTTTATTGTGATTATAACAAAAAATTTCCATTCAAAAATTGTATTAGACTGTTGAGCATATATACATATGCATACATATCCAATTTCAATATATTTTTATAAAGAAAATAAGAAAGCTTTAGATTGCGTTCCAATAGAAAATATTCAGTTTACTTTTCTGAAGATAAAATACTCTCTATTTTAGATATGTATATGTGACCGCTTTGTGACCGCTGAAGAGATATTTGGCCGAGCTGATCTTTTGTGGTATGTGTCTTGATGTTACAATTTATTGTAGGCCGCCTCCAAGCGGCCGGTTGATTTTTATGAGGAGCTTTTATTTCATATCAGAAATACTCCTGCGGAGAGGCGACCACAGTTGTAAAATCTAATATTCTATTATTTTGATGTTGGTCTCTCTAATTTAACTACAGTTAAAAAGACTACTAGATTTGAAAAAAGTGAGCTTAATTGAAGATAAAGAAATTACTTTAAAAATTTACTTTGAATATTTTTAGTTGCCTAGACACTGCCTTTTTAGTTACGTATACGCAGTGACAGTACAAGAAAGTTTCAATTGGTAGCAATTGAGATGGTAAAATTCTATAAATCTGTGCAACTAAACTGCGTCAAGTTTTTATGATATTTGAATCCAAATTTGCTTGAAGATTTCGGCGCAAAAATGCATTCCTGAGGCTTTCCCATGGTTTTCTTGTCTTTTGTTCAATTTAGATATTATGACTGGTATTCCAAAAAGGTCATAAGTAAAAAATTATTAAGTTCTAATTAAGTTACAGTCAGATCTAGGTAATTCGAATCTCTCTATAATTCAAAGTCATCACGAGCTTCCTAGGAAATCTCTTAATATTTCTTTCTAAATTAAATTATTTTTTTGAACTTAATAATTCTAAGGTAAAAATCAGCGCTTCATAACAAACCGCATCTCTAATTGAAACCAAGTACCGTTAAATACTCGACATTTTGTAAATAAGAAGTTACTTGATTCTCTTATTAGCGATTCCCAGTAAGTGAAAAGTGACTTACAAATTTCAAAGAGAATTTGAGTTGTTTTTTAAAAAGTTTTTAGTGCAATTGGAAGTATTTATGATAAAGTTTTCTTAAATTGGCACGATAAATTGAAGACTTTAATTGAAAACTATAATGGCCGGGACATTGTTAAAACTGATTAAACTCGCAAAATTTTCAAAAGTATACCGAAGAAGATGCTTATTTTTAAAGATGAAAAATGCCGATAATAAATAGAGGTTGACATTTTTACTTCCAGTATAAAAGTTTTGTAGGAGTGAAAATGTTTCCTACTGATTATTTCGCGGAGAAAAAAATTGGATTTAACAGTTAATGGACACATAGTAGGAGAAGAAAAAAAAAATTCTCTTTTTATACAATTGTACTGCCCACAAAAAACCTTTTACATTGTTCCACGTAGAAGTTTACATCTTTCCGCCGACATTTGCAACCATTCCCATAGAAGTTGTTGACTGCGAACGGTTTTGACGGTCATTTAATTAATTAGTAAGACATATAGACCTGCAATACACCTTAACTGCTTTAAAAATCCGGTTTCATAAAAGAAGATCAGAAAAGTCTTTCAATAATTATGGATGATAACGAACCAGCAGTAGTTTCACTCGTCATCGGGTTTATTAACAAATAACGAAGTTTGATCTGCGGCAGATACTAATGAAAATCAACAACGATGAAGAAGTGAAAAGTAGAAGGTTTAGTGAATATTAAGACACACTATAGGTGACTTCCATTGTTGGAAAAACATGAAGACGTTTACCACAAATTAGAGGAGGAGCTCGGCCAAAAATCGCTTCAGCGGTTACCTAGTGCCATTTATATTATACACGTATTTAATGTTGGGTTTCAATTAATTATTAATGAAAAAGTACGCATAGACTCAGTAGGTTTTGATTATTATATTTTTTAACATTTAAAACCATAAAGTTAGAGAACGTGTGCCAACAGAATTGAGGCCCTACTCTTTTCACTGACTATGCAATTACATTTTATTGCTGCAACTTCATTTACATGGCATTAATATTAACAAACACTTTTATAATTGCACAAAACTCTGTACGCATATTTAGTGAAGTAAGAAGAACAAAATAGAGAGAAGAGGCAGGACTGACTGAGGTGAAATGTTTAATAGAACACTTAAACCGCCAAGGGTGAAGCAGCAGGGAGCCTAGGCCTAACGTATGGGAATATCATTTTAATAACAGCAAATGTAAGTGATATTCAGTACGTGTATGTTTGTTTGTGTATGTGAATGTGCTTAGATATAATTGTGGCTACAACTTTTCTCATATGTTGGCCTCTTTTAAATAGTTTAAAATTGTCTTTGCCAACAAATGGCAAAAAGTTTATGAGCAAAGCATTAAGGGCCTAAAGTGGTTGCATGTAGCTGAGTGGTTTTATTTTAATAAGAGAAAATTGTTACATAAGTTTTTGCACAATGCAAAGACACACCAATTTGCCAGCATGCAAACATAAGCCAAAGATGGCATGCAGGATGTGTGTGAGTGTGTTTGCCATTTCAGCTGGATGGTAATCAAGGCAGCAGACAACCAACCAACCCTCCCTTTGCCAGCTAGACACTTTGACGTGCTGTTAACCTGGTAATGGAGAAAGTTTAAGTTTTTATGCTTTTGGCATTTTGACTTCACTTGGCTGTCGTGCCTATCAAGACGGCTGTCAGATAAGGATATGCAAGCAAAGTTGGTGGGGTCATGCCAAGAGCTGCATATTGCAACTCCTTTTATTTAGCTTTGTTTTAATTTATATGTATTTTATATCGCCTCACTCCAAGCTGGCTCCGTATCTACACACAAGAGCTTGTCGTTGCACAAACCACTGTCGGCTTGACTGTGCGCAATTTGTTTAAATATATATTATTTTAGTTGCTTTAGTTAATTTATATAACTCTGGGATATTCATATACACGTATTCAACATATTTAATGGAGTCAAGAGAAGACACAAAGGGATGTAAGTTAGTTGACGCAAGAATTTAAAAATTTACGTTGTCAAACAATTGTAATTTAACTAAAAAAGTCTACTGCCAATGATGGGCTAAACCGACTGAAAGATCTAAAATAAAGTTTATTGAAAATTAAATAGCTTTCTTCCTAGTTGAGATCGATTTTGCGATCTCCCGATAATGTGAATTTGCTAAGCGCTGAACTTGAATAATTTATTTACAATATGTGTCCTGAACAGCGAAGTATTAGAAAGCTACGGTTTATACAGTAATTTAGCAAAAAATCTGGAAACAAAATAATTCTATTTAGACATATCATCCAAAATTTTATTCAAGCCGAATAATGTATGTATATATTTTAATCCGAATCCGGCTTAAAAGTTGACGAATAGATGGTGAGTGTCGATTTGTTTATCCAAGGTCGTTTCGAAGGCCACACTGATATGGTCCAATCAGTTTATTAATCATTCACACAACACAGTTTATAGGATCTTATATGCGAGGGTAATTGACGCAGATAGCAGGATCTAACTTATGGTTGCCAGCCTTGAAAAGCTCAGGTGGTATACCAGGCGGGGATCTCTTATGTTTTTATTCGGCCTGATTGCTGTTCATATATATATAATCGCTGACAAATTCGATAGAGTATAGAGTCTAGGGGTTCTGTGCATCAGCGGAACACTTCGCGGTACACCAACTGAGACTATAAATGTCCTCTTACCATAGATCTACTCCCCATTGATATTATGGGGCTACACAATGCTGCTTACGCCACACTAAGACTAAAAAAGATGTCTACATGGATAGTAATAAACCACGGGCATACCAAGACCTTAAGAAGATGCCGTCTACCAGAAAAATCGGCTTACTGCACATCTTTCAATGACTTTACAACAGATGTCAATGTATTTATCCTCGATAGATACGATTTATTCTTATATGGATGGGTTAAAACTAAATAGATAACAGAGTCGGTGCCGGAGTTTTCTCAAAGGGCCTTAGTATCGACAAGTCCTTTCGTTCACCGGATCACTGTAGTGTTTTTCGGGTTGGACTGGTGGCTATAGGTGGTTCAAGGTTGCTCTCAGAAAATCGTGTTATATATTTTTTCGTATAGTCAGGCCGTATTAAGCGCCCGAGAATCTATAAAAGCAAAATTGAAAAGCGTAGCAAACTGTCGCAGATCACTTAACGTGATGGCAATGCAGTTCTCTTTGAATCTGGTATGGGTGCCAGCATGGGACACAGTAAGATACCGGATAATGAGATGGCAGACGACCTTAAAAGGAAGGGTACTGCGCTTCCACTTTCGCCATCATGCAAGAGTTTGAGCATGCCGCTCTCCATTTACACGATCAATATAGGGAAGTTATTTATTAAAGATGCTAACTCAAGATGGAGAATCTCAATGAGTGTAATGTAACCAGGGCAATGTGGCGAGAGTGTAAAAAAGAGGATCACATCGTACGCATCGAACTGAAGTGAAAGAAGATATCTACAGTTATGATCTTCTTACAGGACATATTTTACTGGGCAGGCATTTAGGGATGATAGAATACTAACCAACGAGTTCTGTAGAAGTTGCAGACAAGTAGAATAACCTGAAACTTTAAAGCAGTTCATTTGCGATTGCTCTACACTTTGCATTACTACGCTGAAGTCTCCAGGGTGGGTAACCGTTGGAGACTTGAGCGAGATAGTGGGGGCCAAGATGCATACATTGGTTTGTTAAGTGAGTGGGGGCCATTAGAATCCCCCATCACAATGGCCTCGATAGGGTTCTAGATGAGCTGATGCAACCACTTTAATCAACCAACGAAGTTTTTTTTGTCCATAAAAATTAATTTTTCTTTTAATAAATATTCTTTGCAATCTTTTTTCATGAAATGTGATTTCTTAAGAATAGGATTTGACCAGCAAATAAGGACATATTTGAAGTCAAAAAGTAAGTAAAATTGTGACTACTAAACCGAAAGGGAATACATCCAAACCCACGAAATGGAGGAAGAGCTGAGTAGAAAAGTACTTCACTGGTTACAAGACGACAATTTGTTAATATGTACATATATATAATAACGATTATTTTCTGACAACTTAAAGTCCTATGGATAATAATGTTTAGTTTTTGAAGTAACCAATAATTTTCAAGACAATTTTTGCGATTGATGGGTTTTTTGTGTTTTTGTATAAAGTTTTATAAACGTCATCATCCGAGTTCAGTTCCTCCCTACTTTTCAGCGCACCGCGTCATTTCAGTCTTTGCTTCCTTACCCGCTTTTTCGTTCCCCCTCTATCTCTGTTAGGCTTGGTTATATTTTCTGCTCTTAATCTGCTGAATTTGTAAATTATTGTGATTACTCTTTTGGCAACTAAAATCATAGGCACACAAGTTGAAGTACAACTTTGTTGGCTTCCTGAGCAAAGAAAAAGCTTAGTTTCTATTAGACTTAATGGATTGCTGTGTAATATTTTAATTAGCGATTTAAATTTCTTGGCTCAGAGTTGTCTTATGCATGTCTTTCAGTTAAACATTTAAGAAAATATTATTTTCCCAACAGTCTTCTTTAACATGATTTAATTTTTGTTTTTTTTTTTATTCTCCTTTTTAATAATTTTTTGTTTATGAATAACCTAATTTCTATTTGGAAACTTATATTTACACATAATTTATGTAAAATTTCTTCTTAAAGTCATAAATCGAAATATGCCTTAAGGACACAGCACGACAACAATTAGCTCCTTCTTTTGCTTCAATAGCCAAGTTTACTGCTGTTTAATCAACTAATAGTACTGAATATTTAAATGTAGCGCGTGAAATTTATAACGCCCAAAAGCACACTTCTAATTTATAAGCAGAAAACTTAGGCGAGAGTTTTTGCTGTGTTAAGTTCTTTTCTATTTCTTTTTTTTTTGTCTTTTACCTTAAATTTCAATACAAAGCCAGAAAAAGAGATTTGCACAAGGGTAGCTTATGTATTTTTAATGCATGTAATTGCTTTCTTATTAACTTCAAAATGTTGCGTTAATGTGCTAGACACGACATTAGATGGTAAAAGAAATGAAAGAAATTTGAAAAGTAGAAAAACTCAAGGGAAAAGCGTGCAAAAACTCGGCGTATCTACCCACAAAAAAAGTCCGTCTAGAGCTTTTCAAAAATGCAAAAAGTTTTTTGCATAATTTTAACATTTTTCTCCCGCTTAGCAACAGTTCTATTTACGTATATGTATGTTAATGGGCGGATCAGCCGTAAAATATGCTATGCAAAATTACATCTTTAAGTTGAAAACGAAATAAGAAAAAAATATATATATTATGCAAGCAAATGAGCTGAGCTCACTTACCTTTTGCATAAATTTCTGATTAACTAATGCCAATGAAACTAAGAAATCGCGAGTACAAAGCAAAGATGGCGAAGTAGGAAGTGCGAAATGGTAAAAAGTGGCAGGCGGCCTGTGGACTGTTGCGCCAAAGTGTGAAAAGAAAGTGTACCGCTAAAAGGACTAGAGGGATGAATTTAAATGAACTGAAATTATATTGCCTACACAAAGCAAGTTGACAATACATGCCCTTGTGGCCGCTATACTCTGTGCCCGGCAGCGAAAAGGACACTCTGTGGTTCGTCACAAATTATTATACAACAAAAGTTGTGGCAAGATCTTATTTCATCCGAGACTTGCGGGACTATTAGTTCATCTTTCTTAGTGCCTTAACGATTTTTTGTATGACCCTGCATTTTGTATGGTAACAGCAGTTACTTGATGTAAAAGGTGCAATGTAATACTGTACTTATTGCTTCAATGCATATTTTATTCATTTATTTCTGCATTTAAGTTTCCAAACTGATGACAACACTCTCTTTTTTAATTTAATATTAGTCGCTCACTATCAAAATGTGAAGAAAAATAAATTAAATAAACAATTCTTGACTTTAAGTCTCTTAGAATCCTAAGTCTGAATTGAGTTTCATAATGGATACATAGTATAAGGTATCCAAGTTAAACAGATTGTGCTGCAACATGCCTTATAAATAATATATGTAATCTCATTGGCACGTGAAAGCATACATCTCCACAATTTGTTAATTATTTATTTTTCTTGACAATATATTTTTTAAACTACAGGGAATTTTATATTTTCTTTAACTTACAAATTCAAGATGATCCCATAATAACTATCGTGATGACATACATACCTGCAAAGAAAAGGTAGAGAAAATACTCATATGAATAAAAGAACATAAAAACTTAGAAATGATACTTAAATGAACAAATGTATGCATACTATCTATTTATAAATGATTGCACATAGAACCGTATACCTTGCAACGCAGTGAACAAGCACTGGAGAACAGAAATGCCAATTGTATTGCAATAAAGGAACTTCAATATCCCCCCTGACGACAAAATTGAAATATTGGATGAGTGCATAAGTTCGTGCCCGATTTCAAGTGCAAACTAAAATTGAAATTTTTTGAAGAAAGCGCTTTTATTAATCAATTATGTATTCGCCATCATGTTCGGCAATCCACTCCCAACGTTCAACCAATTTACGGATGCCTGATTCATAGAAATCGCGCGGTTTCTCGTTGAAAAAGGTGTCACGGTGGTTTTTGACGTCTTCCACATTTTTAAATTTTTTCCCATTCAAATTGTTCTGCAGCGATCGAAACAAATGATAATCAGAAGGTGCAATGTCGGGTGAATATGGGGGATGCGGCATGATTTCCCAATTCATCTCCTTCAGTTTGGCCAGTGTCGGTTTTGCAACATGTGGCCTGGCGTTGTCATGATGGAAAAGAACTCCTTTGCTATTGGCCAAAATCGGACGTTTTTCATCAATTGCTTTCTTCAATTCGACCAATTGCGGACAATACTTGTTGGCAGTGATCGTTTCTCCAGCTGGCAAGAGCTCTAAATAGATCACGCCTCGGATATCACACCAAATGCACAGCAGTTCCTTCATCGGATGCAATCCACCTTTCGACATCGGTTCCGCCCCTTCGTGTGCCTGTTTCCATGTTCTTTTGCGTTGAACATTGTTGTACAGGACCCATTTTTCATCACCAGTAACGACCCGATCTAAAAAAGGTTCGTTTTTGATCCGTCGAAGCAAAGAAATTTCTGTTGACATACGGTCCACTTTGTTCTTTTCACTCAACTGATATGGCACCCATGTATCGAGCTTCAAAGTGTACCCAACCTTTTTTAAACGACGAAACGCAGTTGATTTGTTGACGTTCAATTCACTGGCAACCTCTTCCGTCGAAATACGTGAGTTATTCGCAACTAAAGTCCTTAGAACATCGTCATCAAGTTCAGAAGGCCGTCCACTGCGAGGTTGATCTTCGAGGTTAAAATCTCCAGAACGAAATTTCGCGAACCATTTCTTTACTGTGCGGAGTGCTGGAGCACGGTCCAAATAAACTTCGCGAATATCTTTAGTTGCAGCGTCCACTGTTATTCCTTTGCGGAATTCGTAAAACATAATATGACGCATATGATCTTTTTCGTTGTTCATCTTCCATGCGTCTTTTCACTAAGCAACTCAAATCAAAATGAAGTTATTTTAGGCTTGATTTACAGTTCGGACTGTCACCTTTCCAACGATATATAATATGTGTATATTTCTTTCACGAGCGCCACTCTCAAACGATTCGTACGGCATCCAGCGGAATCGGGCACGAACTTATGCACTTATCCAATATAATACTATAATATAATGCAGATTTGTGAAGCCTTTATGTAAACAAAAATATAAATAAAAAAAAATATAATATAATATAATACAAAATAAAAGAATGTAATGTATAACAAAATAAAGTACAATAGAAAAAGTAAAACAAGATAAAATCACATTAAAAACGTGAAAAAAAAATATTATTAAACAAAATAAAGTAAAATAAAATAAAACAAAATTAAATAAAATCAAATATATTAAATTAAAATAAAATAATATAAAATAAAATGACAAGTAAAACTAATATAAAATAAAATGCAATAAAAAAAATAAAAAAAAATTAAATAAAATAGTAAAATAAAATAAAGCAAACTAAAATAAAATAAAATAAGTTAAAATAAAATGAAATTATATCAAATATAATCTATAATATAAAAATGAATCGCAAAATGTGTTGGTAAGCGCATAACTCAACAACGCCTGGACCAATTTGGCCAAATCTTTTTTTAAAATGTTCGTTGAAGTTAAAGGATGGTTTTTACGGCGAGAAAAATTAGAGTTATTGCTGGAAAGACCCTAAAAATAGCCCTTTTCTTTTTCTCATACAAATGATTTGTAACTAAAACGTAGTCGATTTGAGCTTTATTGCTATGGTATAAAGTTCATATTAAATTACAAGCACTCACTGTTGTCTAAGCAATGTAGGTGTGTTCCTAACGTCAAAGATCATATCTATCAAAACAATGTGCGTGTGTGCGTTGGAGCACAGAATACATAGTTGGAGGAGTTTAATGTCGCGTTCCGAAACTCGCGTTTCTTTTGTATTAGTTTCGGCACGCGAGATAAAAAGCATCAGTTTCCACGTCATTACATCGCGTTACCAACAAATTAAAAAAAAAAAAATTTTATCGCAATTTTCGACGACAGGCCTCCCGACGCGTGGTGCATCTTTGACATCGAAATTACCGGAACGGAACCTAGAAAACTTTTGTGCTACACGTTCGTTTACAGTGTCGGGCCCATAAACTAAAATAATTTTTTCTGCCGTTTTGGGTACTTTTTCGCCTTGATCGAAGCATGATGTTTTTTTAATAAGGCGATATTTTAATACCGGTGTTGATTTTTTTGACAGCTTTTCCTTTTTTGGTTTGCCATTCATAATTAAGAGACTTACTGCGGAACAACGTTTGCAATTGCTGATGTTCGAGGACCGAAATGCTGTTGCTGCTGTGCAGAAGAATAGGGAAGCAGAAGGCCCGAATGAGTCCATTCGCCATTTCGCGTATCAATTGGTGCTGTGCCCACCCACTTTATGGAAGTTCTTGCCGACGGTCTTGGTTAGCGGGCATACGAAATTCAACTCGTGCAAGAATTAGAGTCGAATGACTATTAAGAACGTCGTACATTAGGTCTCGGTTTTCATAAGAAAATTTTCTTCAGTTATTAAGCTAACTTTGGGTAATATGGATACGCCGGCCATAATTTTGCAGTCAATGGGTATCAATGATTAATGTGCGTGTCTGAAGTAGAGGATATTGATGTGGACTACCTTTGGTCCCAACAAGACGGCAATACATGTCGTACAGCCAACAAAATAATCAAGAAAACTTTTGGTGAACGCATTGAGCCTGTGACGTGGCATCCAAGATTGTGTGATTTAACACCGCTGGACCATTTTTTGTGGAGATATGTGAAGTCAAATGCCTTGGGAGAGAATATTCGGCGCGTGATCTATTCAAAATGCTGTCGAAAATTGGGCCTCTCGGCTTGATTTTTCGAGGCGGCTGCAGCGGTCACTTACCCAAAATCATTTTTAAAACATAATGGCAAGCCCTTATCTTTATAATAATTTTAAACTCTTAACCATAATATAAAATATATGATAATATTAATGTGACGCGATTAGCAATACAATTTCCAAGCGCCTTTAAGCAGAACTTTTTCTTGATTGTCCCCCTCCATACCAGTGTTCTGCAAGTTACTCGAAATAAGGTTACACTTGGGAATAGTATTAGACTGAAAGTGGTCTTGGATGCTCGATGTGGAGAATAGAGCGAAGAAGACATCAGCAGCTCTTTACACATATGAAAGATGGTGGGGCCTTTACTAACTCTTTCGCATTGGATCTTCATTGCTTAACACCTCACAAGAATAGGCTATGTTGTCTTACGCTTGACTTTCGGGAAGCTACTGACAACTACAATAAAGCCAATCAGATGGAGTGAGGGACTTAAATTTTCAGACAAAGCTGTTCATGTATTTACAGATGTGCAACAGAGAAGCGTTGCAGGGTACAGCTAGTCAAATAATATAATATTAAATAAAATGAAATGAAATAAATTAATATAAAGTAAATTAAACCAAAATAAAATGCAATAACATGCAATAAGATAATACACGGTGTGTCCCAAAAATAACAGAACTTTATATTTAAACCATACAACATACAGCGTCATCTATTGAAAATTTGCAACATTAAAAAGATACATTCATCCTCTTTCAAACGCACCTGACTTCATGTAAGTCGGATGACAGATGTAAAAGTGACAGCCATTTCAATAAAACCAAAAGTGTGCTAATGGTTCCAAAAAAAAAAAAGAGCAAATATAAAATTTTGTGTCAAACTTGAAAAAAACTTGAATTTGAAGTTTAAAAAATTAAAAAAAAATTGAAAAAATGAAGCATCCGTAACCGAGGTACTGAAGAACATTTCTATAAATGACATAAAAAAATCTATGCATGCGCTGGTTGATCGTTCCAAACGTTGTGTTGAGTCAAATAGAACCTATCTTGAATAAATAATAACTTTCAAAGATAATATAATGTGTATTTTACTATTTTATATCCAAAAAGTTCGGTTATTTTTGAGACACGCCGTGTATAAAACAAAAAAATAAATAAATAAAATAAAACAAAATAATATAAAATAAAATAAAATACAAGAAAATAATACAAAAAGTAAAAAAAAAAATAAATAAAATAAAATTAACTAAAATAAATTAATATAAAGTAAAATAAACCAAAATAAAATAAAATTAAATTAAAATAAATTAAATACAATAAAATGCACTAAAATAATATAAAACAAAAAAAAAAAACTAAATAAAATATAACAAAGTAATATAAAATGAAATAAAATAAAATATAATAAACTAAAGTAAAATAAAAAAATAAAATACAATAAAATAAGAAATACACAATAAAGAAAAAATAAATAAATTTTTTAAGTAAATAAATATAATTAAAAATGAATACTTAGTTTTAAACCAAGAAAAATACAATAAAATAAGTAAAAATTAATAAAATAAAATAATATAAAATATAATAAAAAAAAGAAAATAAACTGAAATGAAATAACTTAAAATAAAATAAAATCACATAAAAAAATAATATAGTATAAAAAAAAAAAATAAAATTAAAGAATAAAATAAAATAAAATACAAAAGTAAGAAAGAAATATTTATACAATTTATTTATAGAAATTAAATCATAATAGGCTTTTTATGATTGCCGAAGAGTTTTCCTTTATACATTATATATATATATATATTTATATGTATATAGACACATATATATATGTATACGAATATGTTTATAGATATATATATAATTGGCGCTTTGTAACCGCGGTAAAGATTTTCGGCCGAACTCCTCCTCCAATTCGTGGTTTTGCGTCTTGATGTTTTTCCAACAAATGGAAGGACCTACAGATGATACTAAGCCGCCTCCAAACGCCTGATGGTTTTTTTACGAGGAGCCTTTATTTCATGTCCGAAATACTCGTACACTCCCTCCGTACATTTCCTGCCGAGGGACGACCGCAATTAGAAAATTTAACTTAATTTTTTATTTAAATTATTTTCCATAACTTTTGGATGTTGGTGGCACCGGGATTTGAACCCGAGCCTTCCGAAGTTCAGTACGCAATGCTAACCACTCGGCTACCGCGGCCGCCTTTATCCATCTTTTATCCATTATACATTTAAAATGTTCATTCTGTTGGCATCCTTTGTTATACTTAGGTGCGTATTATCGATTTAGGTTATAAAATTTAAAAATATATTGCAATAACACGTGAGTAGTATAGTATTTGGTGAATAGAAGCGAATTTTTACTCAAAAATTTTGTGCCCAGAAAATACATAAGTAAAGAAAAATAAGGACGCTTTTCTGAAATGAAAGCTCATTTCCTGTGATTTCTAGCTAATAGCTCTGCTAGAATTTAGAAGAACTTTGATTGACATGCTATTACGAAAATGACAATACAAGTTGTTGACGGTGATGTACGGAAATTAGTAAAATCTTTAGCAAAAGCAAATAGTCATGCGACAAAATGTAACTACAAGGTAAAATATTCGAAAAATAGTAATGAACGAAAGAAAATATATTCCCAATATCTAATTTCGCAATATATTTTTAGCGAATTTTTCGGTTACTAACACAGACAAGTTGGTTTGTCACACATAGTATGTTTGAGTCCACGAACTTTTGTGTATATAATGTCTACCAAACCAAGCCTATGCTAATAGATATTACCCATTTCTTTCTTCGTTTTGCTTTCGGCGCCTAAAACGTCTAAGTGACACAGCCAAAAATAAAGAATGCTAAAAGCGTATAAAAATAGCTTGGAATTCCCATGAAAAAAAGAAGCTTAAGAATGATAAATGCATGAAATAAAAGCGGCGCTGCCAAGTGGAAGTGACGGAAACAGGACATCCAGTGTCATTTTTGGACAATTTCTTTAACGGAAGCTCACACAAAGGGGGTGCTCATGGCCCGAAACCTCAAAAGCTGTAAAAAGCAGAAGAGGAAAACACAACAATGGCGGCTTAGAAGCGCACAAAAGATGGCAGGCAAGTCGACAAGTAAACAAAAGATGAATAAAGAGCGCAAAGGTATTGAAGGGAATAGAAAACGAAAGTGATAACGAAAATGATACCCACAAGTCGAGCTGAGGCAAAGTGCTGTGAGTTTACGGCAAGGACTGATCAAGTGATGCACCGTTAAATGCCGAAATCCGTTGTACCCATTAGCAAACCACAAATAGCAGTGAAACTGGCGAGCGGAAGTGGGAGAATAAAAGTAGCTTAAGGGAATATTTGCACAAAAACATAAAACAAACTAAAAAATAAAATGAAAAATTGCGGTAACATTGCGTCATGACTGACTGGTGTGAATAAGGCACCAAAACAACAAAATACCAACAACAAGCACTGAGAAGACAACAAGCAGCAAAAATAGCCAACCGCAAAACCAGCCGTTGAATGAACAAAGGCACCTTTGCCAGTAATACGAATGCAAAAAAAGAAGCGGAATTAAAATAAAACTAAAAATAAAAGTAAAAATAAAAATAAAAGTAGAAAATGGAAAATCATCAACAAACAACAAATTGAGAACAAGAATTTTAGGTCAGCAGTTGCAAAAATAACTCCAAAAATATACACATACTCGCATTTTGTATTCCAAGTGAAACCAAAAGTTGTGGGGTAAAAGTTAAAAACCTGAAAAAATGCTGCCACTTTGCCGCTGGCACATCTTTTGCAACTAGAGAAAGAATGAGGGGCGACGTAGAGAGAGGCAGCGTGAGGCTATGCATCGTTGAGCTGCAGCAATGTGAGTTTGACGGCTTTGTTGTCACCAACGTGGCACCAACAACAGCCCAACCAACTATCACTGCGACAAATTTACTGTTGTTGTTATGGTTACTGTTGTTGTTAGTGCTACCGCTGTCAGCTGCAAGCGTATGCGGGCTTTAATGTTGGCCTGCAAACAAAGTTGGAAAGTTGTAAGGACTAAAAATAGGCTAAATAAATATATATATGTATATGCATGTACTGATATGTCTGCGACGTGGAGGCATTCAAGCGTATCGGCAGCGCCAGCGCCAGCAGTGCAGCGCTTACCATACGTAGATGGAAGTGTAAGTGTATGTATGTGCTGGCATGTGTGTGGCAACAACTGCGTCTGCTGCTGTTGGCGTTGGCTTGAAAACAAATTGAAGCTGATTCTTTTTCATTCCACGAAAGTGAAAGTGTTACACATACATACATACCGAGGTAAATTTAAGTAGTGAAAGGCAACAGAATGTCCTCTAAGAAGAGATCATGCGTGTTTTCAAATTCGTTTGTCTGTAAAAAGTCTTAATGATGTGAAAGTACATATTAAAGCCAGCAGTTTTACGCACCTCCAGTTGTCATCTATTCTTTCAATTACTTCGAAATCCCTAAATAATACTACTACTACCTTGGCGTACATTAAGACCAGAAAGTTTTCGGAAATTGTCATTTAAACTGCACGCGCTGAATATATTTTAGCACGTTTTGTTTGTTAAGTTGGTAGCACTGCCCTTAATTACTACAATATGCTAAAAATTAGCGCGATCTGTCAAATCAGTTTATCTGCAGCAGCTGTTGAATTCAGTCGACCCCAGTAGCCACTGCCAATTTTCTTTTACGGCCTCAATCGAGTCGAGTCGGGTTCCAGAGTTGGAGTGGTAACTTGAGTTTTAGAAACAAAAAAATATTACATGGTGCCAAATCCGGTGAATACGGTGGTTGATCGATGGTATTGAACGAGTTTTTGGTTTTAAAATCGTTTGCAATTACAGCTCGGTACGGTTGGCTCACAATTTCGGAAGTTTACGATGGATGTTTTCACGTAAACGGCACAAAACGCTCAAATAATACTTTGCATTAACCGTGTTTTCCGTTGGAACGAATTCATTGTGAACCTTTCCGTAAACAGTTTACGGATATTAAGCACCACTTCACGATTATTGCTGAACCAACAAAAAGCACACCTTTCCTTCTTCTCCTCACTGTATATTTCCGATTGAAGACACCAAGGGAAACTAGGTCCTTCTCTACCCGAACTTTTGAAAGGAATGAAGGTACTTCTCTTGCTCTGCAGATAGACGTTGTATCGAATGCTTTCAAAGGTGGAGAATTTGTGTCCATTCGGATGACAAAACCTTGTCGCTGAATTATATTAATGTCACCGTATAACTCTTTCAGATCATCGCTTCATCGACTTATAGCAGGACAGAAGTGATGAGTAAAATGTAGAGTTTAGCACTTGTTCGTAGAGAGAGGACTTTATTTACTTACCGGTGCTTTGTACCGGTTGGCCAGATAGATGCTGCATTCGATTTCCAAACTGACCTTGTTGGTGTTATTAATGCTGGTCCCAATATAGGCTAAAATTTCGGACATTCTTTCGTCCGATCATATTCCCCAAAAATATGTATCTTGTCAGTTCTCCCCCATCAAATATTTCAACCGGTTAGCTAGCTGTTACCGCCGCTTTGTTATTATTTAAGTGGGGAACAGTATTTTAAATAGCTTCTTTTTCATCAATGGTTGGGCATGCGGACTCATCAACTCCGAATCTAACACATGCAGTGCTATTCCTCCTCAGGCTGGTGAAATGCTCCTCCTCACACTCAATGCACTAGAGGTATCAGTCGCGAGATCACCTCTTTCGATCATTACATCTCTCGGCCAGCTTATCAAGCTCTTCATAGCTATGTGACCTCAGAGAGCAGGACTGCAAGTCGAGTATAAAACCGTATGCCTATACGGTGATATTGCAGTTTCTCGACGTCGATCCTTCCTATTAAAACATGATTGATCTGGTTGCCAGTTTTTTGATCCAAATATAGCTTTATTCTTATTTATATCGCACTACAAACATATATATTTATTATGTTGACTACATATAGCTACAAATAGTGGAAAGTTGTTTTCAAAAAGCCTGTTCTCATTCATAAAAACGCACACATACGCCCAACTCATATATCTAATTGCCAGTGAATGAGCAAAATTCTACTTTACAATTTTTTTTTTTATAAAAGTAAACATTGGATTGTTGTGGTTGACACAAATTCAGTTGACATATTTACCTGAGCCAACAAGTTTGCCATGAAATTAGCACAAACAAAACCGTATATACTCATAGATAAATATGTATTTGTCTGTTTGCGGGGAAAAAATCACTTTGCGTTTATTAGTAACAGTCTATGCGCCTGTGTATGTATGTATGTATAAAACAGAGTTTGTTCTAATTTGTGGGAAGTGCATTTACTATTTTTTTCAAGGTGTGCAACATTTTCATTTGCTGTCAGAAATATATATTACATCCACAAATGTGTTCGATGTGTTTATGCTCTTTCACTATGCGTATCCCCTTATAATATCGATGGTAAATAATGGAAAATTATTGTTCTCAAAACCCAGCAAAGGCAGGTGAAGTATGAAAACAATGTTTACAAATACTTGACACATAAAAGCGCTGTTATTTATTGTAGGACACGTTTCAGGAAATCTCACCAGCAATTGGGGCTTGCAAGGCGTGCGGAATCAAAGAAATGTATTTTGTTTTTTTGCACGAAATATATTTAAACAATATATTGTAAAAATTGAGTCAGAAATCAAAAATTAAAATACACAATTTTCGAATATGTAAAAACAATAAATTATACATAAAATTTGCAAAGTCTGGACAAGAGTAAGTTTTTACTTATTAAACAGTTCTTGCATATTCACATAAATAAACTAATCGTATTTTGGTACAAATATACTTTCGAAATTTTGGTATGTATGGTATATATGTGTATACACACAGTATAGTTATGTGTGTGTATAAATGTATTCATATGTATAAAATTCCAAACTCTTAATGAATTTCCTTTAATATAAAACTGAAATTTATTTATATTTGCATACCCGCACACATCCATATCAACAGCATTGCAGCGGGCCTAATAAAATTCAAAGTTAGGAAAAAGCATAGTTGGAAATGGAATTCAAAACAAAGTAATTTAGAAAGTTTTCTTCATTCTACAACATTTCCTTGGGGTATAAAGAATTCTGACAATGTCAACACAGATTCTATCACAAGTATACAGACATATGTATATATAAATATTCATGTATTATAATTTACATCCCGAAATTCAACCCATGTACGATACATAATAATACCATACACATACCATATATGTATGTAGTGGAAAGAAGGAACATATTTCACATTTCAATAGTTTATGCTGCTGTGGTACAAAACAACAAATAAACTATACAAAATGAAATAAAATAAGCCAAGTCAAAATAAATATAGTAAACTATCAAAAAGCAAAAAAAAAAAAAAAAATGAAAAAAAAAAAATAAATAAATAAAAAAATAAAAATAATCTTAATCAATTATTATAAAATAAAATAATATGAAAAAAAAATACAAAAAAATATAATAGAAAAAAAAATTAATAAAATAAAATAAACTAAAAGAATTATGTTGGTTAATCAAATGGATAAAATAAACTAAAACAAAACAAAATAAAAAAAAATTATATAAAATAAAATAAAACTAATTCAAATAAAATAATATAAAATATATTAAAGACATGAAAATAAAAAAAAGAAGTAAATGGAACAAAACAAAATTAAATAAAATATAACTAAATTAAAGAAAATAAAAAAATGAAATAAAATAAAATAATTACATAATAAAATAAGGGGAATAAAAAAAAAATAAATAAATAAAATAATATAAAGCAAACTGAAATAAAGTAAAATTAAATAAAAGAAAATAAAAAATTAAATTTAAAACATATACTATAGTAAAGTATTTAGAATAAAATAATATATATCAAAATCAAAAAAAATTAAATTAATAATAAAAAACTGAATAAAATAAAATAAAATAAAATAAAATAAAATTAAAGAAAATATAAAAAAAATAAAATAACATAAAACCATATTATATAAAACGACGTAAAATAAAATAAAATAAAATAATCCTACTTAAAAAAAAATGAAATGGAATAAAATAAAACTAAAATTAAATAGAATAAAATATAATAAAATAAAATAATATAAGCTAAATAAAAAAAATAATATGGAATGGAAGAAATTAAAATTAAAAAAAAAAAACAATAAAATAAGTAATATAAAATAACACAAATGGAATTGAAAAACTAAATTAAATAAAATCCACAAGATAAGAAAAATTTTAATAAAATAAAATGAAATGAAATAAAAAAAAATTAAACTAAATTAAATTAAATTAAATTATATTAAATTAAATTAAATTTAACAAAATGAAATGGATTATCATAAAATAAACTCACATAAAATAAAATTAAATAAAAGAAAATAAAACTAAAATAACAGTAGAAAAAATTAAGTGCAAAAAAATTAATTAATCAAATAAAGTTAATTAAAATGAAATGAAATAATTGAAATAAAATAAAAATGGAAAACAAACTAAAGTAAAAAATTAAATATAGTAATTTTAAATAAAATCTAATATATCAGCATTATCACCACGTTTTCCAATATCTAGTGTCCTTAGCTATTGGACGGATTTAGTGAACTGTTTCTCGTTTTTGTGAGAAGTGTTGATCACTTAAGTATATGGTAACCACAAGAGATAACGGCGAAAAACCTCAGGAATCGAATTTCCATCTACGAATCGCTGCTGACTAGTAACAAAAGCGATCTATTTGTTACTGGTTACTTGTCTTACTTATAGTAGCGTCAAATGAAAACGGTCTTGGTAGTAGCACAGTGAGACAACACAAGCGGTCTTCAAGCCAAGATTGAAGGTTTTTTGTGTAATTGGTGGAATTGGCAAGGAATCGACAAGTATGAACTGCTCCGCTAAATCCAAACTCTTAATTCGGATCTGTACTGTCAGCAATTGGATAGTTTGAAGGAAGAAATCGTTCAGAAGTGCCCAGCAACAGGAGTTGGAATTATGCTTCAACAGAATGAGACCATTATGTACTCATTTTATAGACCGAACCTCGGATAAAGTGCTTGCCATCTGTTGCTGTCTATGAAAAATGATTTAGCTGGTGAAGAAATGCCCTCAAGGAAGCCTATGAAAATCGATATTCCCACATTTTTGTCAAAAGTGTCAGGAGTTTCTACGACAGAGGGATAATAACATTTCCTTCAAAGTAGCAAAAAAAAAAAAGAAATCGAGCAAATCGTGATATATTTGGCATAATTCGGATAATTCTAACTATGGTAAATAAAGCCTTTATTGGAATGCATAAAAATGGAACACTTCTTACTAATTTTTGCTACATTTCGTACTTGAAGTGAAATTTTGTCCATATGAAAATGATGTGCATATTTTCAGCGACAACGGAACCGAGATTTAGAAATAGTTGTGGAAATTAATGAATTTTGGTTTCGTAGTAAATTTATCTTAAAACTTATAGTGGTTAAGAATGCATATCACATACTTGTATGTACATATGCTTATATACTTTTAATAGTATTTTGCAGCTTAATGTATAAATAAATTCCTGTCTGCAGTTGTTAGATGGAAGTGAACAGAATTTTGTTTATTTATTTGTTTAATTTAAAGCAAAATAAGGGAAACAAACTTTCATGATGACACTAAGAGAGCTGTTTATTTTGGCGAGTTAGAATAGACTGAGCTATCTAAAAATCAATTTCTTAATTTTAAAATTTTAAGGAAATTTTAATGTTCTCGTTGAAAACTTTCTGCGTTTCCTTATACCAAAGGCATTTTAATTTAAAGTAGCTGATATTTAGAACATAGCAACAAAGATATCAACACATAGTGAGTGTTAGACAAAAGCGTCAACAAAGTTCAACGGATTGAGGTTAGTGAGAGAGATGGAGAGAAATTAATAAAGAGACAGAGAGAGAGAGGGGGAGGGAAGTACTAGTACTAGACGAAAAGAAGAGACAATGGCTTTACAGGGTCCGGCATTCTAAGTGTAATCAAGTTCAGACCGCTCGCGCAGCTGACGCACGGGCTTCAGCTGTCTATATGTTACCTAAATGACAGTTCAGAGTATTTTTTATAAGCGCACAAAAGTATTTTGCCGAAAATGAAGGCGAAAAAAGAAGTCAGTAGTGCATTTCAAATTTAAATATTTAGCTGAAAAATCACAGTCAGCGATTGTCCGAGAGTTCAAACACCTTAAAGTGAATAAAGTTTTCGTTTGTCGTACCATAACCCGCTACAAAGACTGCAACGTCACGTGAGATGGTACAACAAGTGAAAAAGGGATTTGAACAAAACCCCCGACGAATTGCCATTCAAATGGCAAGTGAACTGAAAATAACTGACGGTAGCATCTGCTGCATACTAAAAAATGATCTGAGGGTCAAGCCTTATAAGATTAAAAAGGCGCATGATATCACACCCAATCTCGAGAGAGCGAAGGAGCTGCTTCGCTTAGCCGAAAGCGGTAAATTTCCGAACATTGTGTTTTCTAAGGAAAAAATCTTTACAGTTGAGCTCTCCGTAAACTCTCAAAACGATAGGATTTCCTTTATCGACCATTCAGACAAGAATTTGTATCACCGATCGGCCACTAGGAGGCAGCACCCGCCACAGATAATGTAATCGCAGATTGGCGCTTTGCAATCGTTTTCATCGAGCCTGGTGTCAAGGTAAATGCGCAATATTAACGGAAAAGTATTTAGGAGGCTGCTTTGAAGCAAGGTCCCAACTAAAAGATGCACCGGTCTCGAGGCGCTGAGGAAATCCGTTGACCGCGAATAGACGAAAATCACATTCGGGCAGCTTGAGATTTGTTCTTGGACCATTTCGATGCCATAGTCAAGGCAAAACGTGGTCATATCGAGCAAACGTAAATTGTTTCCGAATTTCGTATTATTTTCACACATTTTGTACTTCGAAATGATTAAAAGTAATTATCCAAACTGAATTTATTGCCTTTTAAATTGGTTAAAATTTTCATCCAATTTGTAGTTTCGTGTCTTTATGTTTTTCCAACATATGGAAGGACCTACAGTTAATACTAAACAGCCAACGAACGGCTGGTGGGTTTTTAAGAGGAGCTTTTCTTTCATTTCAGAAATACACTCAGGGGGATTGTCTATATAATGCGGATTTCATTGAAATTTCTAGCAATATTTTACTTAACGCTAGGTGGCGCTGGACTCAACTATGCCAATGATGGGACAACAGTAACAAGTAATAGTTGTCCTACGGAAGAGCTCCTGCTCCCAGATAATTGAACAAGAGTTAACGTTTGCAATGCGTAAATTAAAGCTAGAAGAAATTTTGAAGAAATAAACCTGTCGCAAAGATTTTTTTAGTTAAATTTTTGGCTATATATGTTCACAGAATACCATCAGATGTATTTGTCATCGCATTGCAAAATAATTTTTTTCTTAAAATTTTTCTAAAATTTTTGCCTTAGATTTCATATTTACCAAATCTGCTGATGCTAAATTAAATGTAATTAATTGCTCTTCATGGAAATCCATTTGAGGTAAACAAAACTTATCTTAATTGAATACTTTTGATGTTTGCATAAATTAATAAATTTATCTGCGCAAACCCAACTTGACAGAAACTTTATTGCGTCGTCAATTAGTTTTAAAAGCTTTAACTAATATTTACAAGTATTAAGTAATTGCTAAAATATGAAAAACATCGAAATAAATAAATATATTGCGCAAACTACGTACATATACCATATTTTTGAGAACAGTAAATAAGACAAATAAGTTATTTGCCTAAAACTATTGCGTACTTTTATGCTGGTATGCCAATTTGAACAACTTGCCAGCAACAACAAATCTCGGCAGTGCATATTTGCATACCACAACTAATAAATCAAGTTATTTGCAAGTAAAAAGCAACACACACGAATATTTGTGCAGTTATTTGCATACATAGGTACATATATACATGAATACTCGTTTATGAAATTCTTTAGTAGTTTGTGCAGAATTCCACAACAAATTTAATATGAAAAATAAAAAGAAGAATAAATGAAATATAAATCCATAATTCGCAAAATAAGTGAAGCACACTTCAAGGCGTAGTAGATAGTTGTGCGCAAATGCAAGTGTACTTATGCAGGCACATACATATA